>JAZAYU010000553.1:0-102500 GCA_038501625.1 Corbicula japonica | reverse complement strand
GTAGTAGTAAAAGAAGTTGTAGTAGTTGTAGTAGTAGTAGAAGTAGTAGAAGTAGTTGTAGTAGTAGAAGTAGTAGTTATAGTATTATTAGTAGTACTAGTATTAGAAGTAGTTGTTGTTGTAGTAGTGGTGATAGTAGTAGTAGTAGTAGTCATCGTAGTAGAAGTAGTAATAGAAGTACTAGTAGAAGTAGCTGTTTTAGTAGTAGTATTAGAATTAGTAGTTGTTGTTGTTGTATTTGTAGTAGAAGTAGTAGTAGTAGTAGTTGTTGTTGTTGTTGTAGAAGCACAAGTAGTAGTTTTCGTAGTAGTAATGTATTAATAGTAGTAGTAGTAGTTGAAAAAGAAGTTGTAGTAGTAGTAGTAGTAGTAGTAGTAGTAGTAGTAGTAATTGTAGTATGTGGATTTAAATACGTATTAAAATAAGATGATACAGTCAAATTGGAATTGCATGCATTGTTATCTGATATCATGGGACTCTAGATTGTTTTTGTATGTGATTGTATGTTCCTACATATATACTCGGCCAAAAAAGTTCTGCACAGTTGGACATTTTATAAAATATCTTTTTAATTTCACCAAACGCAATAAAATGATACATATTAAATAATACAACAATTCAATGTTAACAATATAAAAAAAGTCAAAAATAAAATCCGATCAATACATTATAAGTAATTTACGAGGAATGATCCAAAATAACGTAGACTTTTGTTATTGCATCTTAATTTGAAACATTTTCGCAATAAATTATATACTAAAGTAAATCAGAACACAAACGTAACAAACTGAGCTAAAATATTAATAGATTGAAAAAGCGCGTCGCTTATTTGAATAACCATGGTAACACGCAGGCGGTGCACGTCATTGCCATTGTACTTTGTAAAGCAAATACATGCCAATATAAACAAAACGACTAGTGGAAAAAGAGCCAAACTTCGCAATATCAAAGCGCAATATACTAATGATGTAAGGTTAAAGTTTTACGTAATTCGGACTTTGCGTTTTATAAACAGTCAATATTTAAGAGAACTATCATCAACGGGAAAACGTCAAAAATGTCGTCGTCAGACCGCCTGAAAATACGCGCTATTATAAAATTCTGTCACGATCTTTAAAAAACACCTCGAGAAAAGCTAAAAATAATAAAGCAGACGCAAATGAAAATTAATGTTAGCCGAGCCATAGTTATTAAGTGGCATCAGTGGCTGTGTAATGGTCAGGAGAGTCATTAAATAGGCCTGGGGTAAGAAAGAATGAAACAAAAAATCGACTTTACGACGGTGACGTCAACCCGGGAGGCAATGAAAGCGGACAAAGTCTAACTATCGCGGCGCTTTCCGAGCTATTATAGACTGGCTGAGTAAATGTGCATCGGATATTGCCAAACAAATTAAGTTTTTAAAGAAATGTTAATATTTAATTAATAGATTTGTATTTCATAATGTGTTTTGTTATATGTGGTATTTGAATCATCACCGTCATAAATAATCAAATAAGATTAAATAAGTTAGACATTTAAACTACACTAAAGTAAACAGCTACAAAATCTTTGTCCACAGTGCAAAGACTTGTTATATTAAAACAAATACAAATTTGTGATTAATTAGTATTTCAGGTACACGCCCGTTGCTAAAGAACCGCGATACTGTGGGTAATGCATTCCCGGACGTTTCTTCGGTGGTACGAGCGAGAAGTGGACCGATTTCTTGATTTCCTCATTACCACTCGCGAGACTTTGACTAGAATGAAACACTGATATATTCGATCAATGGATTCACCGGCAGCGCATTCCGGTGACGGGGTCTATTTTAACAAACGTTGAACATACGCCGCTGCGCCCGTGAATTAACGTCGTTGACGTTGAGAGCGCTAATTTGACAAGCGCCGGATAGCGCTTAGTGTATGATTTTAATTAATCATAGTTTATTAACGCGATGTTGTATTTTACTGATATTTGTAAAAATATGCTGGACATATTCCGATTTTAATTAGTCTAATTTTATTTGTGGTATTTTGAATAATATAAAAATTATAAAAAAAGTCTACGTTATTTTTTATCATCCCTCGTATGTGTAAAGTCATCGGGGGTTTCTACACAAATGTTGCAAAAATCAATAAACTTATACTGAGTTAATCCACCACGATAAATCTGGCATTCTTCCAAGCGTCGTCTCATGGAATTCACCAGCCGACGAATTTTTATTTTTGTAATTAGGTATCATTCGTGAACAAGAATACCAGGTAAATTAAAAATATCCGACCAACTCCTCATGCTCTGTCTTCTTGAGAAAGAAGTCTAGGTGGCCGGTGTAGTCCGACATTTGCCATTACGGTCAAAATAACAATAAAACCTTCCTTGGTGAAAGGAAATAAATTAATGTGAATTACAAACAATGCAGTTGTGTTTTGCTAAAAAAATTGGATGGTGATTGCATAACCGTTTTTCTTACATAATTAATTAAAAGGATGCTTAGACTCATAAATACAGAATTATAACTGTTCTAATCATCACTAAACTGTTATGACATACCTTTTGATCAGTAAGTTAGACAATGTGGTAATTTAATTAATAAAAACTAAAGTTTGAGTGTTATGCTAGAAATGGCTTGGTATTAACTATTGATTACTTCCTGTTGCCATCATTGCTACATGTATACAACATACATGTACACCTTTGGCTGCTTTGATTTTACACCTCTACCTTGAAACAGAAAATTTTGCAACTTTTGACTGTTGACCCCTATCTTACTCAAACTGATATCTCTCGGTTATTTACAAAACGATTTCTGTTCCGTTTTCGTTTTTAACACTGCATGCAATTAATCTTGATATTGATGTAAGTATTTTTACCAGTTGTTTGCTACATTATAAAATTTACGCAAAAGAACACTTGTGTACAGAACTGTTTTTGTTGAGTATATTATTAAACAACAATCTCTTAATTATCAATATTGAATTTCATGTATTTTCAACAAAATGACATATAAACCTTACAATATAATTCGACATATAGAATGAACTCGCCTCAGTTTCGAAAACAATCCACGCAGTCGCATACACTGTCAATATATCAGAAACCAACGTTGCAAAATCCCATGGTCTCAAAAATCTGAAATACTCTGATCGTGGAAGATCCTTTTTATCTCCCGCACAAACTCCATAATACTCTTTGGAGTAGTGTTGCATAAATTTCTTTGTTTTCTGAAAAACAAATCGCGTAAAGCTAAGATAATAAAAGTGTAACAAACACTTGCCTGAACAAAGTAAATTATAGTTAAATTTTCTCCTGTTCGACCATTATAAGCTAATTCCTCATTTTTTTCAGCGAAAAAGTGCAATATATAAATTAAGTGCTTTATTGCGACCGTGTCTAGCTGTGGAATGAATAAGTCTTGCGAAAAGTCTTGAAAACAAGAAAAAATAATGTCTTAAAGAACGAGTTTAATATCAAACGACATATAAAATACGTGCACCTACATGTTTTGTGGCAATTGATGAATCGCGGAGGTATATTATCAAAATGAAATTTATGTTACCAAAGAAAAATATGAAATAAAACCCTAGCGTAAGGTGTAATGGTAGTGTTTTATCATCACCTGCAGCGTTTAAAATTTAGAACCAAACATATAAAATTATCAAATTAACCAATGACTAACATTAAGAAATAAGGTAAATAAAATAGCAATAGTTTTTTTTTAAAGTGTGAATGAAATAAAACATGATTTAAAACATTCCTTTTAATTTAAATTGATGAGTGTGTCGTGGAAGTTAAAATAGATGAGAAATGGAAATTTGAATGCCAACAAACACGACAAATACGAACAAAGTTTTTTTTAAATGTCTGTTGCTAGGACTTCGACTTTAAAGTTGCAGTTTGAGGTTAGGCATGCAAGCAAAGTCAGTCTGATTTTCTACATTTAAATCAATGCGAGCAGTTCGACGTTTCAAATTCAAACCAAGATAGACGTTCTACATTCAAATTATGTCTGACATTCGATATCAGTTTGACGATTGATCGTCAAATTTCAGTTGTGTGACAGTCAAATTGCAAATCAACGTTATGCATTTAAGATTAATACGACGTTCGAAATTCAAATGTTATTGTTCGAAATTCAAAATCTGTACGACGGTAGATGTTAATTTTTAATGTTAAGTCTGATCTTGACTTAAATCCCTAAAATGAATTGGAATGTTCGTGGCATGGTACTTGGTAAACAGACAAACTCAAGTGGTTTATTTCATACCTACAAATGTGCAGGAGATAAAAAATAATATATACTGAAAACGGTATCAGCTTGTCATGAAATATTTTTAAATGAAAAAGAACCATAGTTTTGCGAAATAAATTAATAAAAGCTATAAATAGTTGAAAACGAAACTTTCGAAGCCAACGAGCACAACAAAAATCATTATAATGCAGACTCGGTTTGATTTAGCCTGTTATTGGGTAGGAATGGTAATGGAAACATTACTGACCATGCTGGGTATCCCCGGATGGAACGCATCGAAATATTTACATAGATATATACATGTTTATGTTAAACTAAAAGGCTTTCAAATAACAAAAATTTGACCCACGAGTTAATGTTACTGTCAACAATACAAAGTCATGTAAACGCAGGAAGTTACTATTAGTGATTCAGAAACAGTTTGTTGACGTTTTGTTATGGAGTCAATCTTCGCACTTAATATGCAATTCCATTACTGCCCATGAACAGGCTCAATTTAACCGAGTCTGCAAAAGTTGAATATTTGACGTGTTCGGTGGCTTTCAAAGTTCCCTTTTCATCTATTAAATATAAGAAAAAGTTACCACAAATACGAAAGCAGCAAAAGCAAGCGTCAGGACTGTCATCGTTAGTGAAATGCTGCAGAATCCTATCAAAGCTCCACCCGCTTTCTGTAAATTATTACCCATACGCCAATCTGAAAAAAATGAGGTATTGTTTTTCATTAGTTACAATCAGACTTTTTGTGTACCAAAAAGTGCCCGCATTTTCTAACATTAAAGGAAAGTGCTTGCTACATAGCTGTTTATTTCAAACGAAACACCGAAAACTCTGTAATAGGCGATGTAACTAAAGTGCAGGAAAGTTTAAGGGATTGCTTCTGTCGTCATTGCAACTTATCGATAAAAAAGAAAAATATCAAAATCTGAAGGCAAAATGCTGTTCAAAACACTTTGCAAAAATCAATGATGTGAATGTGTCTTTATTTTCCTATATGTTAAAACAAGTTAGAACGGTAAAGAAAAATAGCTAAATCTAAAACTTCCCCAAAATTCTATTTACAAAATATAGACTGCAACCAAACACCAAAACTCAGCAACACAAAACAGCAATTTAACTGCCAACAATAGTAATGTAAAAATGTTTTTTTGATTTTTTTTTAATTTAATTTTATCGATAGCAATTCCATGCCGACAGAAGCAGGCTGATTAAACGAAGCGTATTTACCTGACAAAACTTCTAAATTGAATAATTTAGACTTTTTACACCTTTATTTTAAAAAACAATACGGCAATATTTTATCATGATAACGTAGGTCCGTTTATACAGAATGTTTGGTTATGCAATTTGTAATGCTAGAACAGTGTTCAATAATCATTTCGCTCAAAAACCGCCTCTGTATGTAAATTTGCATCAGTTGCAAAATGTTTATTAAATGGCAATATATTGAAGAAATGCCTCAGAAAAAGCATTAATCTGGGAAAAAGCATAAGCATAATCCTGATCAAAGCCGGATTACTGTGTTTACAAGTCATCCATACATTTATTTTAAGTTTGTTAGTCACTACCAAAAATAAAAAAAATAATCTAATACCTCTGGATAAGGTTATATTACCTGACAACGTAAGATTCATCTTTTGACATTTTATTCGCATTGTCTTGGTGATCAAATCAACAGTTACTTGACCATTGTTGTCAAGATCCGAAAAGTTAATCTAAAATGAGAAAAAAATATTTAAGCATAGCTGAATGCCGTTGCTAAGAGAGTCAATTATTAATCTTTTTAGTCGAATACTTGAAACAAACACTCTTTTATTTTTTAAGTAGACAATTGATTCAGTTCTTCTTCTCATACATTATGCTAGTTACTTCTGGATCTTGTTTATATCGTGTCAAACACATTACATAATACTTTGATTGTATGTAATCACTGTTTGGGTTAAGCACTGGTAAATTTTTTCTCGCTGAGCTCATGGATTTTCAAGACGGTATTAGGTAGTGGATATATATGAATGCTATTTCGCATTGAAGATATATTATTAGTTCTATTTGTATTGTGTCCAGGATAGTTGCGCATGCGCGATGACACCATTTTGTATTGTGCGATTAAGAACTAAATAAACAACTTTATTGCAGGAATCGAGAACTTTGCATTGTTAAACTTTATAATTTAAAAGAAGTTTCATATAGATATGTGTTGAACAATTTTATCATCACGGAGAATGAAACATAAATGAATTTGCAAGTCCCCTATACTGTGGAATAAAGTAGGTCATCTGACGAAGAAACGAGTGAACCTTGTTGCGATCTATCAAAAGTTAGCTTTTAATATTCGATCGACATTTATTCTACTGAAAAAAAAACACAGTTGTCCATGTTAGTGACATCTTATCTTTCCGTTCCATTGATTCGTTGTGTTAAATCGTTATCTTGGAAAAAGTGTGAAATCGATACCGGATGTTTACACATTTTGAAATAACTAACTCAGTGACTAAATGATGGATTTAAGATTCATTTGTGTGTTGAATGATTGATATTCAGGTTGGAAGGATTGATTTAGTGAACATCTTATTGCAGACTAAGATTATATTGAAGCATGGAAATTGTGCTAGGCTAAGAGTCACTGCTGAAAATAGTGTTGAAAAAGAGCTGTTTTTTACTAGCTATATGGACAGTGTCGCTGTGCATATAGGAACATATAAGATAGCAAGTGCATCTTTGTTGTCTGGCCTACAAATAAACATGAAGAAGCAACCTATTCTGGGAGTGGAGTCACTTCAGTTATCTTTCGATAAATTATTGTTTTCTTTGTATTTCGGCTACTTGCTTACCTGGGTTGCTCCCAGACGTCGCAATTACTAAGCTGGTTGGCTCGGAGCTAGCAGTTGTTTTTTATTTGATAACTTGTATCTAGTTTCAATACGGTTGAGTGTGCCACGTAACATTACTCAGTCTCATAGCATGACATACTGTTAACTATCTTGTCAGTGTTTTATTAAATAATTGATATATATATATTTAAAGATTATTAGTTAATCGATGCATAGCATTTGCTTAAAAATGTTTTTGAGGTAAAATAGGATTTTTTGTGTTTTATTGAGATATTATTTTTCAGTTAAAAGGAAGGACAAATTATGGCGCATTGTATATGCAGGTGTTTCATATAGTTCATGTTTTATTATAATATTTTTCGTCGTGGATGATTGTTTATGTCATAATAATTGTACTATTGCATGGTTTAACGTAATCATTTACACGTTTGCTCCAAGGTTATTCGTTGTGATGATTCACGAAATCCTCATGCAGTGTCGCTAGGACATTGAGGCAACCTTAGCAGAGATTCTACAACAAAAGCAATATTCGGAACCCGGTGGCAAATTATTTTTGTCAGATCTGTTTTCATCTTGTCAGTTTTCAGAGTTTAGGAAGAAAAACGTCTTTGAAATTCATAAATAATAATTTTGATATTACGTTTATACGGTGCAAAATGGAAGAATATAATACAGAGCACTGTTTAATAGACGGATTATTTGTCCTAATCTTTCATTTACAGTTTTATAATTCGTTTTGTTGACACATATGGTACAATATGAATTTATTTTCCCTTTTATCTTTGCGATTAGTCTTCAGCGATTAAGGGCACATATATTTTAGAAAGTATATTTTATATACGTATATGCCTTGGAATTTAACATAATGTATCTCATTTAATTATTCCAGCTTTTAAGATTTGCTTGGATGAAGTTTATATAGATTGATCATTTTGAAATTAGATGTTTTCACTTGCCAGGACAATGTCGGGAGAAGACAATTATTTAATTCGTAGACAAGCACTTCCTATTTGATATTGAAATGCACAGATCTTTTCAGGTTTAAATTGGAAGCCTCATGATGGTGGCTGAATGATGAATGAAGGAGTACCGAGTCAGCATTCCTGAATGATGTATCCTAAATTAGTGCTTGTATTTTCGAAATTCGTTTGTTTTTCCTTTTGGAAGAACACCAGGCGTTCCATAACTATATTAATTTTGTATTACTTATTATTCATTTTTGATATTGCTTTTATATGTTGCTAAATGAAAGAATAGAATTGAGAGCGTTGTCCAGTAGACGTATACTTAAGGACTTTGAAAACGCACCCTTGGGATAAGTGTATTTTAACTTGGAAAAGGCCTTTGAAATGAAATGTTTCACATACCTTTGTAAAGTACAATTCATTGCCGTCAGTTTGATAGTAAAATATTTCAGATTGGTCTATTTATACAAAAGATATTGCGAGTTAAAGACAGTAACCCTAAAATCAAAAGTAACACTTCACGCCTATAGAGCTTGCATTACAATTAAAGGCATATCATTGAAAACGAACGCTTGTATTGGCTAAAGTGTTACTTTTGATTTCAGGGTTACTGTCTTGAACACGCGATATTTTTATTATCAATGAACCAATTTTAAATATTTTGGTATCAAAATGACGGCAATGAGTTGTACTTTACACAGCTATATAATATGTTTGATATAAAAGGCGTCTTCTATGTTTATATACACTTATCCCAAGGGTGCGTTTTCAAAGTCCTTAAGTATATTATTTGCCATATGTTTATTTCAAGTTTTACCTTGTTTTGTTGGTGCACATAATATGATTTTGAATCGGTTATTTAAGATTTGTCGATAAACAATTAAAGGCCAATACATTTTATATAGCATATTTTAATATATGTATATGCTTTGGAGGAAACGACATTATGTATATAATAAAATTATTCCGGTTGGCATTCAAACGGAACACGCGGGAAGAAGTATATATAGATTGCATCATTTTGAAATAAGATTGTTTGACTTGCTACATCAACGCTGGGAGAAGACATTTATTCGGAAAAAATCAGTTTCCTATTAAATAGATATTGAGATGCAATGATATTTTCAGAGTTGTAATGGAAGCCTCGTGATTATTGCTGTATGAAGAACATGGGGATTACAGAGCCGACGTTTCTAAATTATGTATCCTAGACTAAGTGATTGCATTTCTGGAAATGCGTTTGTATTTCTTTTTCTTTTGTTTATTCAAATATTGAATTGAAGATATGTGTACTGATTATGCTTGAGGGCTTAAGAATTGAGAGTTTAAACGGTTGTTAAGTTACGGTTTGATTTGATTCGACTTGTCAAAGACATCTGTAATATGCGTTGACGGCTTACGGAATGTAGCGGATAGAATTGAGGAAAGCAAGATCAGTAACCGTACATCAGCTGTTATTGTATTTACATTTAATT
This sequence comes from Corbicula japonica, assembly GCA_038501625.1. NCBI lineage: Eukaryota > Metazoa > Mollusca > Bivalvia > Venerida > Cyrenidae > Corbicula > Corbicula japonica. The sequence continues at coordinate 92,998 of JAZAYU010000553.1, read as the reverse complement.
CGGTGTTGCAACTGAGGTCTCATCGTAAAATATGCAACCTTATAACGAGTTGACTAGTCAATGTAAAGTTAAAACGTTGAACTTTAGAAACAAACAGGAATGTAAATGAACGTTACTTTTAGTTGGTAATTTGCAAACAGTGATGATGAAAATATAATTTTTCTGCATTTGTTCAGGCTTGTGGTTATTCAGATGATTTGTGTATACAGTAGCACGGGAAGAGTGTATAATCCGGTACGAATTGAATAGCCCGTACTTTTCTCTAAATCGAAATAAATGGCACATGTTCTGGGTGATATTCTAATTGATATATAGAGCCTTGTATTCTACTATTGCTGACTTACCAGACTTAATTGAAACATGAATTTATAAGATTCAAGTGTTGAATACATTTACGTTTTTAAACAAGTGCAAAGCTTGGTAGACTTGTCATATATGATTTTAAGAAGACATTGATGTTCAAGAAGACATTGATGTTCAAGAAACTAATAAGTCGAGCGGACTGAATCATCGGGTTCTGCAGGCAAATAGATTGTTTATTGAAATTTGGTATTCGTCTTTCAGCATCCAACCCATTTAAAGATTTGTTTTTCTTTTCATTATTGACATTCGTTTATTTAAATGCTAACAGCTTGAAAATAATTAAGAGTATGCTTAGTACTTTCAGGTCAAACAATTCATCGATTTTAAAAAAATTATGCCTGTTTGAGCCCAGCATATCACTTCAGTCTATGGAAAGTTCTGCAGTTCTCCGACATAAGCTATGAAGAGCGGAGTTTGCTTTGGTGGGTGTTGTGGCACAATGATCAGCAAGAACAAAGAGTATATACAGTCTATAATCTGACACATGGGTTTGTATTTAATCACTTCTTGTTAGTTATCTACGTGAACGTTTGTGTATAACGAGATGTAGATTTGGGTCCGAACCTTAGCACCACGGTACAATGGGAAGTTCGCATGTCCGCAAGTTATAAAGTAGTCGTTTTCTGGACGAATTATGGACAATAATGCCTAATATCGTATATAATATTTACTAGTAACTACCGGTATTAGTAGGAGACTATTAATGCGTTCATGTATTTCGACCCAAGAAAGCACTCTAATATTCTTTTTGTGAAAATATGTCTTTTTGTGTAAATTTAGAGACTTTTAGCAATTGAAATTTATTATGGAAATTCGTTTTTTTTAAGAATTGTTTGAGTAATTTCAAGACAATAAAAGCACTTTAAAATTTGTAACTTTCTCCGAAAAGCGAAAACCGACATATTGGTCTTTGTCCTTTACTTATAGATTCGATGAAAGCACGGTACCAGATTTATTTGTAGATTAGATGCTATAAAATAAATTAATAATAAATGTAATTGATCATTCAAGGTAGATAACAGATACCGAATGTTTTCTTATTATGCTGAGAAGAAAAAGTTTAGTCAGTAGGAATTCTTGATACGATAAAATTTTAAACATTAAAATTGAAGACAAAAACATCTTTCACCATGAAAATCATTTAATACCAATTGAATTTCGACAATATTAACTGAACACAGTCATAAAAAGCCATTCAATTTGATTGCTATTTAAGACAGGGGTCAAAATCAAAATTTACATTACACTCAATATTTTGTATGACCACCTCTAGCTTGAATAATAGCCAAAAAACGCTTTTCGTATGTTGTTTACGAGTGTTCGAATGATGTGAATAGGGTTTTGGGCCAATTCCTTGTGCAATAACCGTTTCAGATCATTTACGTTTTGGACGTCATTCCTGTCAGCACCTTTCTTCCAAGACTGTCGCACATGTGTTGAATCGGGGAAAAATCGGGTGATTTTAATTGTCATTCAAGTATGTTAATGTTGTTTACAACAAGGACATTTCCTGTAAGACGTGCCGTGTGGCAGCGTGCATTATCGTGTTGTAGAACGTAAGCATTTCCGTTCACTATGTAAGAAACAATAACAGGGATAATGATTTCTGCACAATAATGGGTGGCATTTAAGATAATCCCTATTTTGTTGAGCTCTGTTTTGCCATTATAAGAAATACCACCCAAAATCATAGCGCTCCCAACACCGTAACTGTCATATTCGAAGACGTTGGCAGGATCAAACGTTTCTCCTCGACGTCGTCAAACATATTCCATTCCATCAGCTTTTTTGAGATTAAATTTGGACTAGGCGGTGAAAACGATCCTGTTCCATCGCTATCTATTCCGGCGACTGCCCTAGCATGCCCAATTCAAATGTGCGACTCGTTGACGGGCTGTTAGAAGAATACCTTTGTAAGGACGTCGAGCTCGCAGCCGAGCAGATCACCGCCGGTTTCAAGCGTTACAAACGAATATTCTTTACCCCCGTTCATTGTCTAATACGTTGAACGAGCTTTTGAGCAGGTGTGAAGCGATTACGTCGTGTTGACGTCACTAAGTAGCGATCTTCGCGCGACGTTGTTTTCAACGTTCTTTCTGGACGACGCATGTGGTTGACGCTGCCAGTTTGCCAGAATCGCGCTTGCATACGATATATTGTTCGCTCCGGGCAACCAAAACGACCTGCTACGTCAGCAGCGTGTAAACAAGCTTCTAGAAATCTCAAAGCAATATTTCTGTCATTAATGGATAGGCGCAGACGGCGACCAAGGCTATCTACCAGAAATTTTACTCCGGCTTTTTTCATTGTGGACAATACACTTTTAATGTCAAAGGAAATTTGCAAAAATTTCCACGTCGGTTTTCATCGGCACGTGCGTCTCGAGCATTTTGAATTTACACAGTCACGGTCTAATGAGGAAGATTTTCGTAAACAAATCATCGTGTATCGGATAAGAAGAGTCACTACAACATATATGTTCAATTTTTCCACGATAGTTGCAATATTGTAGATTTAGGGCGAAAACGAAAATACTGACTAAACTTTTTCTTTTGAGTATATATTCAATCGTTTAATTCGTGTCGTAAATACATAGCGGTTCTTCTTTCTACATATATCGAGCGTAAAGTAAGTGCAGATTTCTTGTCTTCAAAACGTTCAGTGAAACCTTGGAAATAGTGATAGCGCTAGCATCTGTTATAGTGACGAGGTACAACTGACTCCATCCGTTCAAATATTATAATAGCTATATTCGTTTTGTTTAAGATCAGTAGCTCACATTCATTTCTGTAACTATAACTTCGCGTAAGATTGAACGTGGATTAGGAAAGTTCCTTGGATGGGTTGAGACATTATTTCAAGAAAGCTGTTGTACCTATATCCAGCGTATACATGTACGTCACAAATTGAAATTTGGTCCTGTTTACTTCTGCTTATAAATTTATTTTAGGATTAAACATTTATTCAATTTTAGTTTCAAACGACGGAAACGATATATAATTTTGAACTCTTTTATTTGTGATGTTGAAAACTGATAAGAGTAATTTCTCCATTCGATCAAATCTCGTTCATTTAATAAATACATGTATGTTATACTGGCTAATTTTTACATCCAATGTTACAGCAGTCTGTAGATTTAACGGGAAAATAACTAGTAGCATTACTCATTTCCGAATTGCATACATTTCATTTGCTGGTGCCAGAAATATATATATTTATGATTAGTTTCTTAACATTAGTTTACAATAACCTGTAGAATTATATTACACTATATTACATGTCGGCTTGAATTTTGTGTGTTGTTAAAGGTTTTCCTGAGTTGGAATATTGAGATGGTCAGCATTAAACTTTCGCACTATCAGTGAATTTTAGAAAGTTTTACAGTTTTGAGATACCATTATTCAAACGGTTACCGTTTAGTATGGATGTTTCAACATTTTGATGGGTCTGTTTTTTTGCCCTATTGAGGGTGTTTGACCTGCGATGGGTCTGATTTTTGCCCTATTGAGGGTGTTTGACCTGCGATTGGTCTGTTCTTTGCCCTATTGAGGGTGTTTTACCTGTGTACCTAAGAGTTGTGTTTCAGAATTAGGAATTACAAAAACCTTGCAAGAAAATGTGAATCTAGAGGTCAAAAACTGTCTAACTGATAATCAAATTGGATCATTTTAGTTACAAATCATCATTTTAAACAAAAATCTCGATTCAAAATAATCAAAACCTTGTAAATTTCTGCTAGACCCTGTAAAATATGGCAATTCAGTTTTTATGAATTACCTCCCTTTACAATAAATAGTTATCAGTGGATATTCAGACAGCTCTCAGAAGTTTTTTGACTACTTTGCACTGAAAAATGCCCTGTTTATAAGCATTTTATTTTATTTCTAAACATAAATGGCATATTAACAGGGTTATTAAGCAATAATGGGTACAGTATAAGATTTTGAGTCAAGGATGATTCAAATAAAGCTAATTTCTGAAGGATTTTGTAGACAGTAGTGTGATTATAAGCAAATAGCTGTGTCTGTGGTTGGAGATTTCCTTATTTTCAGTACATATTTTACATAATTTATGCTAAATTGCATATCTTTTGACATTTTAGGAAAATAAAATATGCAAATTGAGGTGCCAAAAGTGCCCTATAGGTAAATTTTAGCCTGTTTTTCCTTGGTCTAGCTCTCCATATTTGCTATGACTGTCATCTTGTGTTGCTGATATAGACTTAAACAGTATTCTTTTCACATATAATTGTGTTTACATGTTATCTTGAAGTCATATTCAGTTGGATAATAACTTAAGGCAGTACTACAGGATCAGGAAAACAGTAAAAATGTTAAAATTCTTGATTTTGAAGAGGGGGTGGGGAAACAAAATTAGCTCTGTGTTAAAGACTATTAAGGCCAAGCAAAAAAATGTTGGTGTATTATGTGACACACATGTTGACATCTTCATTGTAGAAGTAATATAGCATTTGTATGAAAAATATAATTTTCCTGAATTTTTGTGTACCACTTTTCATAACTAAAATCACAGGAAATTTATTGCAGGAAATTGGGCTTATCAGCTTGCATTTGATTTCAGTTTGTGGGTAAAGTATGGGATAATGAAAGACAAAAAAGTGGTTTTAGTGTTCAGAATAATTTATTTATTTGGATAAAACAGAATAAAGTCAATATAACAAGTAAGCCATGCATCTTTATATAAAACTGAAAGTCATGGACTGTCTTCTTAAGATGCCAAATTTGAAATAGATATTGCCATCAGTTGGTATGTAGTCAGTTTCAAGACAAATTTGGAATGTTTCTGAACAATTTTATGGAATCACATAGGTAAATAATTGTCAGAAGTCTTGATTTTGGCAATGGGATACTGAAATAGGTACAGTTTGCATATTCATCCAATGAGAGGTGTTGGTAGCATTTCAGAGAAGCACTTTTATTTTCTTATATTTCAATAACAGCTTGGACATGGAATATTTGTGCATAGAAATATGTCGCGTATTCATATGTATGTTTCTTTTCCTGCGTAACATTGGCAGGTTTTCGCTGAAAGTAGGTTGTCGGCTGAAGTTCACCATTTAGCGGTTAGTAAAGAAGTATGGAATTTTTGCCATTATTGCCATTTAAGATGCACGTTTTGATGTAGCTTATATCTTTTTAAGCATGAAACTCTGCCTTATTCACATACATAATACTGCAGTGCCTATGAAAAAGCCAGTTCATTAAGCATAATGCTGCTGATGGGTTCACTATGGCCTTATGGAACTTAAGAGTTGTGTTTCAGAATTAGGAATTACAAAAACCTTGCAAGAAAATGTGAATCTAGAGGTCAAAAACTGTCTAACTGATAATCAAATTGGATCATTTTAGTTACAAATCATCATTTTAAACAAAAATCTCGATTCAAAATAATCAAAACCTTGTAAATTTCTGCTAGACCCTGTAAAATATGGCAATTCAGTTTTTATGAATTACCTCCCTTTACAATAAATAGTTATCAGTGGATATTCAGACAGCTCTCAGAAGTTTTTTGACTACTTTGCACTGAAAAATGCCCTGTTTATAAGCATTTTACTTTATTTTTAAACATAAATGGCATTTTAACAGGGTTATTAAGCAATAATGGGTACAGTATAAGATTTTGAGTCAAGAATGACTCAAATAAAGCTCATTTCTGAAGGATTTTGTAGACAGTAGTGTGATTATAAGCAAATAGCTGTGTCTGTGGTTGGAGATTTCCTTATTTTCAGTACATATTTTACATAATTTATGCTAAATTGCATATCTTTTGACATTTTAGGAAAATAAAATATGCAAATTGAGGTGCCAAAAGTGCCCTATAGGTAAATTTTAGCCTGTTTTTCCTTGGTCTAGCTCTCCATATTTGCTATGACTGTCATCTTGTATTGCTGATATAGACTTAAACAGTATTCTTTTCACATATAATTGTGTTTACATGTTATCTTGAAGTCATATTCAGTTGGATAATAACTTAAGGCAGTACTACAGGATCAGGAAAACAGTAAAAATGTTAAAATTCTTGATTTTGAAGAGGGGGTGGGGAAACAAAATTAGCTCTGTGTTAAAGACTATTAAGGCCAAGCAAAAAAAATTGTTGGTGCATTATGTGACACACATGTTAACATCTTCATTGTAGAAGTAATATAGCATTTGTATGAAAAATATATTTTTCCTGAATTTTTTGTACCACTTTTCATAACTAAAATCACAGGAAATTTATTGCAGGAAATTGGGCTTATCAGCTTGCATTTGATTTCAGTTTGTGGGTAAAGTATGGGATAATGAAAGACAAAAAAGTGGTTTTAGTCTTCAGAATAATTTATTTATTTGGATAAAACAGAATAAAGTCAATATAACAAGTAAGCCATGCATTTTTAGGTTATACTACAGTAATTCAGGTGGCTCGGGAACCAGTCAATTTTGTCTAGGGTTTGTGCGGACCATTAGATAAAGTAATTCTGTGATTGGTTGAAAATGCAAAAGCAGAATAAAAAATATGAAATAGCTATGTGAAAATGCACAGTGTATAGGAGAAGTTGAAACAAAACATTTGCATTTTTATTTTGAGTGTATGAAAATTTTTATCTTTAAAAATGGGTATTATTTTGGACGAAGTGAAACTGAAAGTGGCGCAAATCTGAGGGTGGTGGTATTCCAGTGCATGTCGCGAAAAAGTTTACTGGTTACGCTATATTTTTGTTGTGTTTTTATGATGTCTCTAGTTTAGTTTTATTTGCAAAAGTAAGATTTTAAGGCCTTGACCCAATAGCTAATTCAGAATAGGAGATGAAGCTATACTGGGAGTCTATGGGAAATGAATTACTGTAGTCTAACTTTATTGTCGACGCATCATTTTGTTGAAGGTAAAATGTATCAAGGGAAGTTCTCTCTTTGTTTAACTCGATATAAGTATTGGCAAATACGAAACCTTATTCCTAAATATGGTGTTGTTGTTGATCATGTGATGTATAGAACATTATAGAATAATTGATTTACTCACTCTAACAGAGTGAGTAAATAAAAGTATTGTCGTTTGGGATATACATATTTGTGCTGGTGTTTAGTGAGGTAAATACGGTTTTATTTTTATTACGGTAATGTTATGCTTAGTGACTTTGCGGGAGAATACACGAGAATTTCGAGGTGTAAAGGATCTATAAGGCAATAATGTTACTCTATCTCCACTCGAGGTTTTCATATTTGCCGGTCATGAGTGAAGACGACTCCAACATATTGGAGAAAACACACGAGATAAGTAGGAATGACCCACCCACCCACCCGTCGGGTCTGCTATTGTTAAAGTGTCTACGTAATTAAACTTTAAAATGAATGTTAAAAATGTTAAAACAACGTGCATTTTGAAATGCTAGTGTTTAGAATATTAAACAATTTAATGATGATGCTTCATTTTAAAATGATAAAATTTGTTAAAAATATTATGCATGTTTATTATGGATGCTTCATTTTAACATTGTTGTAATATTATTAGTAATTTTGACTGTCTTAATACATATATAACTGGCGACGATACAATCGAAGTTTGAACATTGGGTATAAAGGGAGATAACTCGTTGGCGAACTCCCATCATTGGTGACAATATACGTTTTAAAAAGGAAGTTACTCGTTTGTGAATTTCTAACATTTTTTACAATAGACTTTTCAAAGGGAGGTAACTCGTTGGCGAACTCCCAGCTTTGTGATTACATTCTTCTTAAAGGGACGTAACTCGTTGGCGAATTACCTATGTAACTTGATTTTTTTAATTGTAGTAATTTATATGATTGTCTAATGTCATTAAATTTTTTGCGCTCGTAGACGGGTAATAAATAGCGTCGATTCATATTCAATAATTCTAATTGAAGTTTGCGTATAATGCTATTTATTAAATTGTAGTCTAAACCAAGCCATGACAATTTTATGTCAATCCTTATTTAATCCTTGATGTGGTTAAACACATTTATTGAAGATGTTTCATTGTAACATTATTAATAATATTTTATTCAATTCTGTTTTAGTCTCTTTACAGAATAGACTTACAGCCTTAAGATGACAGAACCAGATGTACAGCAACAAAGCACATTTCCAGAAAAAGCGGCTTTAATTTTATTGTAATGTAAGTACTGGCAAATACGAAACCTTATTCCTAAATATGGTGTTGTTGTTGATTATGTGATGAATAGAACATTAGAGAATAATTAATTTACTCACTCTAGCAGAGTGAATAAAATTATTTCTTGATTTATAAGAATGTTCCCTATTCCTGTATTTCACATCCCCCTTACGGATTTTTTGTCAAATACGTTGTAATAAGATAATATAAATGTCAAAATAGCATAAAGATCAAAACAGCATTCTTTGTTAATTAAAATGGAACATTAAATCTGAAAATCAATGCTTAAATATGCATGTTTAGTTGTTTAGAAGACATACACCTCTGGTGAAAAAATATTGCCGCCACATTCCTATAAACACGTCCTTTGGTGAAAGAACCTATGTGAGGAATTTGTTTTCACTTTTTTCAAACTTGTTACTGTGTTCAAACCATGCAGATAAGTAAGAATCAAAACCCTCTTGATGCATTTTTATCAGTTTTGCAAGATTATCAAAATAAAAGCTATTTTTAGCTCATGGTGTGTTTTTGGATAAGCGATTCTTAGATAAATATGTTTTCTAATCATTCTAAGCTCAATTTCAGTAATTTGAGTAAATTCATTTTTGTAACAACTGCAACTTGAACATTTCATGATGACTTCATTGTACTGTGCATAAGTTCATGCATCCTATAATAAATTGTTGTTTATTCAAGGGGGGCGGGATTATAGGAAGGGATAGAAACATAGGAAAGTGGGATATAATGCATTTTGCCCGAGAAGTATTTGTCTAAATAAATTTAATATAGATTTATTTTGTCCATTGTAAAAACGTGTGTTTATTTTTTTTCCGAACAAGTCGCTTTGAATATCTGTGGTACATGTAACTTTATAGTAACTTTAATTTGTATTATGGTCCCAACACATCTTTCATAATACATGTATGTGTAGTTTTACTGACAGTTTCAAGCTGTATTTTTATGAGTTTTTGTGTGGCCTGATCTATGGCATGCGGATTGCACAATTAATCCGTGGTTATCGGCCCATTTCCGGACATTGGTGATACCTGATGATAACCATAGTTATTATCAATAAGTATGGTAATCGGGCCAATAACTATAGATATTGGTGAAAACTATAGTTACATGCCAAAAACTATAGTTCTCGGCCTTAACCGTGGTAAAAGGGCGAAATATTTCATGCGCGAATTGGCTAAGGTACGTGTACAAAATACGTCAAAGCGCTGTTACGTCACAACAAATACAACGTTTGTATACAAATAGCAACGACTGTGGGAGACAAAAAAGTAAATTAGCTGCTAAAAGCACATGTGGAAGACATAACTGGCTCAATTTATGATGTTTGGGTGATGCACTATGTAATTATATCAGGCAATGCTTCATGCAGCAACGAAACGAAAAAAAAGAGATACTGTAAGATTAGGCACAAAGGTATGTTACAGTTTTGGAAAGTAGAATTATTTTAATATTAAGATTTAATAATAAAGCAATTGTTGCATTTCAGTTGGTCAATATTGTCATTTATCGGCCTGTCGAAGCAATCTCCACCTTGGGCTTTGCTCTCTGTCAGTATTGCTTCATCAGGTCGATAAATCACCATATCGACCTCACTGAAATGCAATATTTATATATTATGAATCGGACTGAAATCCATAGTTATTGGTCGATAACTATAGATATTGAATTATTTGGGCAAACCGCATGTCAAAGTGAAACAGATATAATGGCAAGACAACAACCTAGGATATTGATTTATATCTAGAGTTTTGTGCCAAGTGCATAATTATTAGATCCGATATCCATAGTTATTAGAGGAAACCCTAGATAAATATTGCTCGTTAACCACAGTTAACTCCAACGACTATGGTTTTCGGTCGGTAACTATAGTTTTCGCCAATATCCATAGTTATTGGTTCAACATCCATAGTTCTTGAGAATCACTATGGTTACCATCCGATGTCTAGGGTTTTTACCAATATACCTATGGTTATCAGTCCGTAACCCTAGTTACTGTCAATAACTATGGTTATCGGATCAATATCTGTAGTTATTGGTCGATAACCATGGATATGGGATCAATTGTGCAAACCACTTGCCCTACTGATCTCTGAGTCTCTTAACACGATGCAACATTAATGAATGCAGGATGTACATGTGTGCTCATCATGTAGTGTTTTATAATGCATTTTTCACCTCACCAGTGTTTAGGTTTCAGTCAATATTACAAACTCAATCAGATTTTAGCTGCATTTTAGTTATTATTATTAACAGCATTGAAATAAGCAAGGTTATGAAATGAAATGAATTGATAAGCAGCTGATAACTTTTAGGCGTTCCATATTTCGCATTACTTCCCTTTGAAAATACAAAATTGATACAAAGGTTAATTGTTTTGCTATTATTTGCTATGAGTACCAACTGCATTGTAGTTTGTGATCGGGATGAGATTCTCGGAGTGTGTTAAATAAATAAAAAGCATTTATTATTATTATTATTATTATTATTAAATATTTTTCTGGAAATTTGTCAAAATATAATGTATTTAATATTTTACATATATATTAACAGAATGAATCACACTTTCATTTTTTGTCAAATAATGAGCTATTCAGTAAGAAATTCCAAAAACATTAGTCTTAAAAAGATTACCCTATCATGTAAAAAAAGGTTCCAAAGTTAAGTTCACCTGAACAAGAGGAAGCCTAAATGTCTTCAAGGCATAATATCGCTTTTCATCAATTCTGTGGTAAAATAAATTGATATTGTTGTTTTTAAATATATATATTTTGTAAACACTTTTATTGCATAAGCATTGCGAAGAAGTTGTATTCTTAAGGGTATGGTAATTGAAACCCAAAGTAGTGGTTAAAAATGATTACATTTGTAGAATATTGACTTGTTCTTCAAAATCAACAAAACATACATGTATCATACTTGATAGGCAAAAAACATATGGTGAGAACACTATCAAAATTGAAAATTATGAAAATTTGTAAGAACAAGTGTGATAGGCAAGGTTTGACATTGATAATTTGGTGCCACAGAATGCATGTTGGATTGCTTTCTTTCAAAATATCATTGAAGCAAATCAACAAATTGGCTAGACATGGCAATACAATTCTGTGAGAAATGGTTCAGTTCTCTGATTAGTCTGAATAATAGACCGTCTGTAAAACAGTAAGTTACTGTTTTACTTTTTCTTGTTAATAGTTCATGTTAAGTTTACATTACACTTCACTTGTTTTCATCATGAATTTGTTTCATATTCTCAATATAAAAAAATCGCCCACCAGTATTTTTGATACTGCCACCACTAATTGGACAAACTTGTGTTTGATATGACTTGCAAATGACAGGAAAAATTATGCTCTGACTTTATTATTGATTGTTTTATTTAATTCACAACATTAAAATGTTTCGTTTATATGGTTGCATGCTTTTTCAGAACAAAATAGCTCAATTTAATTCTTAGTATCGCGGAATGAGGACAAGAAATTGCTTTAAATTGCGTTGATAAAGATTTGTACTTATAATTAGAAACGAAAATGTACTGCGATAAAGAAGATGTAGTTTAGGAACATATATTAAGTATAATCTGTAGTGGATGTCGTAGAATCGGAATTAATATATAATGTTAAAAGTGATTAGAAAACGTTGACGTCCAAAAAAAAAACACAATTCATTGCAGAATGTAGGATACATAATAAAAACATATGTATCAGGAATATTTGATGTTTTTGATCCCCAATATATAATGCAATACAGTGTTGATGGTAAGAAACAACAACTTTACTAAGCAATCTTCAATAAAATTGAAGGAATCAATTTTAAAAAAATCCTAATTTCGATATTTTTAATTTGCTTGAAATATTAAAACGAAAATAGCGGATGTATGGGATAAGGACTAATGGTAACATTGAAAGAAAATCACTTGTCGATTTTTCTATTCATGACCTTCAAGATATTTTAAAACATTCTATTGACACGCTACGCTTTCACGTTTGAGTTATCTTTTTATATCATGTTTACAGAAAGTGGGTAAGGAAGCCTATGATATTGTTATAAGAACTCATCCACTTTATAAAGATGCAAGCGTTACACTCGGCATGTTCTCTGACCACTAATCGACTTGGAAGGAATCAGATCACTAAAGACATTTCCTGCAAATTTCTTTTTTTAATTAAGGGATAGATTTTATTGACCTTCCAAGTATATTTAAAGATAAAACTGTTGTTCCGGGTATACCTAATTATTTTAGGAAAACTGAAACACCAATCGTTTGTTATAAATACAACAAGCCAACTAGAAACACGATTTTCAATTACAACAAAATAAGATCGGATTTACAGATTGGTGAGAATACACCAATATCATGAGATTGTTCAAATTGAAAGTCAATTATTTAGTCTTTTTATGCGATTAGTTCAGCGATATGGAAAAAATCAACTAAAGGTATATTAAATTAAAATTATTTTACTCATGATCAAAGGAAAAATCAGTACATGAAGTATGCGTGTATCACAAGAACTGTTGTATAACCTCATAATCAGTTTTTATTGACTTATATACTGATTAGTTGATTACTTTAATTCTCTTGGATCATCATTGAATCATCATATCTTTTTCATTGACTTTAAGACCCCGAGGCAATGTCTTTCTAAATGAGAAGCCGCAATCAACCCTGGTACTTTTCAAATCCTTATGCTAATGCCAATATACATGTAGCAAATATAATGCTAATTTATTTCGCTACATTGAAAAAGTATGTGACTAATGATAATCCTAATTTAATTTCATCTTATGTTTATATATTATATGCATTTTGGAAATAAAAATAACTGACTACAATACGCCAGTTGAGCCGATGATTATATGCAGCTCATAAACTTAATTACACTAAACGTTTAATGTTTTGGGTTTAATCTCACTTCATAGGTTTAATCTCACTTCATCCAAATAAAACAGTGTCTTACCCAGCCTTCTATTCGTAGACACGTGGCGAGTCTATTTTCTACGTGTGAACGAACTGAATGCATTGTAAAATGCAAAGACACTGATAACATTCTAAAAATACAAAATGTAAACAACAATAATTAGCCATAATCAAAATGTTTCAATAATCGTGTGCAAAATGTGCAGAAAACAAATTTTAAAGATACTTACATGTAACATAATGATTGTGCACTTAACATTTATTTTATCTATTTCATTAATGGCTGGTTGTTGCAGTTGTTGAAGACAAATCACAAAGAAGCTATGATATTTTACAATACAAAATATTTCCACCAGGCATTTGTTCAAATGAATTCAATACATCAGTATATCCACAAAGCCTATACATCTGATTTTATCTTGATGGTAATGAGATAATAGAAATATCTGTATCACAAAATCAAGTTGTTCATCTCAAACATCCGACTTTAACAGAGAAGAGTTCCTTTGATAAAATGAATTATGTATAATGTGTGCTTAGCATTAAAATTCAGATTTTTGTGCAATTAAAATTATGTAATAAACAGTTTGTAAATATTTAAAATGCATCGACTATGTGTTCTACTTACGTTCTTCTTTTCCCGGTCATCGTAAACGTTGAAATGTGTCTTATTCACTGTTATAAGTGTAGTCACAAATCAATCTTGATTTTAGTTAACGCATATTTATACTGCTTAAGATATGTCTACTTAGTTACATATTCAAGAAGAAAATGAAATATTTGGATAAATATACCTAATTTTTGAGAAGGCAATACTCGTCAATGATGTGTTAGAAAAGAATAAATTGAAAATATTTTAAATTATAAAAGTCTGGAGTTTCGCGCTTTTCTTTTCTTTAAGACATCCCCAAATAATGTTTTTATTGTTATATATAAATTATATTTTGAATTCTTCAAAATCACATTCATGCAGTTCCAAACGAAGTAATATGTACCTTTTAAAAGGCTGGGAAATATTGTGATATTCAAATACTTTTGAAATACTGAAACCTCCACTTTCTTCAAGCCCCTCATCGATTCCGAGTGATATAGTCCTGTCTAAAATAAAAAGCACAATATAACATAAGTGGCGATTATTCTCGGCAAAATATATTTTCTAATCACTGTGTGCCCAAAACTTACGCTGGGAAATAATGTTAGTAAATGGAACTGTCTATAAAGAGGTGGACATCAGTACATGTAGAACAATCGTCTAGTTCATATATATACTACTCAAATTTTGATAAGGCTCATTTTTTGTACATGTAGTATGACATTATTATTGTTTATGTTTCAGTTTATGATACATTTAGACTAGTAATCTGAGTTGAACTCCTAACTGAAGCATGAGCGGGAAGCTTACATATTACAAAAGCGGTATTGATCACATTTTGAGTAGTAGAGTAATCACAACGAATTTGAATAAGGAACCGGGAAACGGGAACTAACTTTATATTCATATTTGCCACTGTAAGTATCTAGCTTTTCCATCGGCCAAGTACTTAAATGATAAACTGAAGCTTTCAAATTAAACGATTTACCACCCACTGATTACGCACAGCGTTTATTTTTGGAGCTTATGCAGTTGTTCTTTTTATAGAAATTGGACATTTCCGAACAGGTAATAATCGGAGATTGTAGTCAATAATCTTGTGATCAATCTTGTAATCAATCAATTTTTAGACTGGAGCGCGCATGCGCGACAGTCTTAAGTAACGATGCCGTGAACTCTGCGACGCCCAGTCTTTAACTTCGGGTGTATCATTGCGACCACGAGAGCGTATCAAGTAAGTGGGGTTTTGTGGTCAACGCGAGAGCAGGCCGAAATGTTCTGCACAAGTGTGAAGCACAATGCAGCCCACCATTCCACGAATGATGAGCGATTGATAGTAAGTTTCCGTGTTATTTTGGAGCATCCATGCCAAAAACGCCAGCTAACAAATGAAGAGTGAAATAACGACCAGCTACGACAGTGAACAAGCAACTGGATATGCATGAGTAGTTTAGTTACGCCTGAAAGATTTAGTAGTTGTGTGGCATAAAAAGTAGTGCATTTAAGAAAATACAAATATTTCTAGAAGAAATGCGAACTTTGAAAGATAATGCTACAAATAAAAGCAAGAAAACAAATTAATGTTGTTGTTTGGACAACTATGAAAGGATATTAAATAACGATTAAAAACAAATCAGTCACGTGACAAGCGGGAGATAGCGTGGTTGCCATTTTGGTTAGGTTGGAGTAGTTGTGCCCGACAACCGTTAACAAGCTTTGATCTATTTTTAACAAGCGTTAAATGATTTGTTTAAACAAATCTATTGGCAAGTTGCAATTAGAACTTATATTGCAAAAGAAATGCATTCTGTGACATTTTACTGCGCTATCATCGTAAAGATCAGTTCATTTTCGTCGGACACATTTTCAATTATGGTTGTGCGAAAGAACGACGACTCGTCGATTCTATCTTATTTCAAGAGAAACCGGCCTTGTGAGGCTGATGCCAACTCCATCGGGCATTCTGAACTTCAAAATTCAAGAAATGAGATCGAAATCATTCCGGATAGCCCTTCAAGAGCGACTCTGACGACGCAAAGTACCCCTTGAAGTCGGGAAATTACTCCGACGCCGGACGCTGTACCCCAACGTGCCGAGACACTGAATCAACGCCGGCTACCTCGAACAGCCAGTTCGATCCTGTCAGGTGTCGATCGTAAGTGGAAGAAAGTCTACTCCTGGTTGCAAGAAGTTTTTTATATGTATTAACTTAGCCTTGTGACTTGCATTAAATAAATAAAATAACTCAATTTTCATGCTACTATAATAAAAAGGGAAATATGCATATCAGGAATCGCCACACTCATAAAACACAGCCTCCCCCTGCAGCTAAAAGAAGAGAGGAAAATAAATGATTTGTTTGTTGATTGTTTAACAAAAAAGAGAACCGTATGGGTTAGCGCCTTTGAACAGTCAGTGGCAAAATAATTTGCTACTGGGGGTTTAAATCAGGTTCTAGGGTTTGTGTTAACTGAATACCTATTATGATATTATTTATATAAATATATATATGAAGCTGTCTATATATTTACTGGTATCGTAAATTAATTTAATTTCAGATTGTGAGTGGGGTTTTCCACCTAATCAAGAGTGAAGACAAAGCTTAGAAGCAGGCTTAACAATTCAACATTAAATTCATTGTTAATGATATCGATGGAAGATCCTGATGTACTGAAGTTTGATTATAATAAGGCAGTCAGCACTTGGGCACAAGAAAAAAAAGAGTTTAATCCTAATCCTGTCAGCTGTAATGAAACATTGAGTTTGATATGTGTGAGATATCTTGGACAATGAAGGAGAAAAACTAACTATACAGAGTATAGAGTTGACATTATAACTTGATGAGATCAGATCAGTTTATGTAATTAAAACACATGTTGAGATACTGTTTACACACTGTTTCACATTATTTATGTTTTTTAACTGAAAGTGAAAGTACTTTCACTTTGAACCAGGAAGTAAGATTTCCTTGAATTTCTTGAAAACCCTAACATTATTTTAATGAATTGGCACTAAACATTGTAGACCAGCATATACTTATTTCAGGTACGAGTTGCTTTGGTATATTGTTCATGAATTTCAGAGTTCTCATGCAAACGGTTTTTCTTTTGTTTTAGTATGTGCTTAGTAATTAGAACATGAATTAGACTAAATTAAGCTTGCAAACATTTACTACATCCATAGCTAAATACATTTATTTACTAAAATCCAGGTATCAATAAGTATTTCCCCCAAAATTCAATTTTGAAAATTTAGCCACTTTTTGCCATTTGCAATCTTTGCGGAACCTCAATATATATATTTATGCCTTGCTTGTACTTAGTTCAAATTTAAAGAACTCTGTAAAAAATGACGCCGTACCCTTTTCACAGCAAAATTAATTTCACTCTCCCAGTCCTCGATTGTATAGACGGCAAACACGCCATGTGCAGGTGGGTAAGGTAAAGTCTCCCAACCTTTAATGTAGAAGGTTTCTCACGGTTTATTATGTTTTAATATATACGGTAATTATGCTCAGAATGTATCAGGGTGGACAAAATGCATATCACATCCTGATATGTATTATATACAGTCCATATATAGTCTCCGGCGTCGCGGACTAGTCGGCGTTGTATACTAGATCTGGGCTAAATTTCCCAATGAGGATTGCGCTAAAATTAGTAAAATTTGAGACGATTTTTTCAAATCCAAGTATTTCCCTTCCTTGATTATATGACATGCTATCTTGAGGTTTTGAGGCAATTGTTTTCGGCCTGTGTTCCAGTTCCGTAATGCGTTGCTCTTGTGTGAGTACATGCCCAAAACCGTGACTCCAGAAAAGTCTATCGGGCCATTACTCATATGTGAGAGCGATTTTATACAAATGGCATTGCTTGCCCATTTAATAACATAAACATACAACATAAGACAATGTTAGTTAATAAAATAACTACAAAACAAAGCAGAACCCACAGAAAACAAAAACAAAAACTTGCAAAATGGAAGTTATAATGGTAATAAAATTTGCAAATTACCTATCGTTCAACTGAATGCAGATGTTTATGATATATTGCGCTTTACGTTCTAGATAATATTTTTTGCGTTACGGGTATTTGAGAATATGCGGCTGAAATCATAAAGTAGATAACAGTTTATTATATATAACGGGATTTGTAAAATGGGAAACCAGCCCATTAAATCGCGAATGTTATCGGCTTTTAAATATTGACAACTCATTATAACTTACTTGCGTCCCAGTTTTTAAGCAAGAGGTGACGTAATGTGACATGTCCTCTGTTCACCACAGAGCTGAAGTTTGCGCGGTCATGTCCAAAATCGAACATCTGACAAACACGAAAAGACAAATATTTTATCTGAATAGTGTCTATATAAATGCTATATAAATGCTTGCCTATCATGCACGGTATTTATAGGTTATCATTTTGGAGGATACAAAATCAACTTAATATAAACACTGAATGCAATTTAAATTCGAATTTTAAGTGGAAGAAAAGGAATTTTAAAGAAGTCATAGTATTAAGAGATGTTTATTTCTTAGATAAATAAGAAATCCGCCTTCAAAAAACAAACGCTTAATATAGGTTGTAAAATTTGTAGAGTGATCTGACGTCAAACAAAAATGTAACAAAACAGATCAATCATTAATGTAAATAACATTTCCCGAAATATCTCAAGATCTTAGACCAGTCACAAGACTTTGAATGGTTGAAATAAAGACTTATCTCCAAATAAATCAATCAGTACGAGTTTTTAGAGTTTTATGATCTCGGGTCAAGCATTTTCGTAATATTTCGGAATATTCCGGAAATCTGGAGGTTTAAATTCGAAGTGTAGAGGGAAGAACTGGGTTTTGTGAAACGTATGTTCAAACTAACGAAATGATAACCTTGCACATTTCAAGATTTTAAATAAGAAAAGAAAACTTTAAGTTTTATCTCAAACCTTTCATTTTACAGTAATGCAAAAGTAAACAAAATCACTAAGGTAAACAAGTTTAGAGAAATTGTTTGTCAGTAAAAAAACAACCTAGGTAAAAATATCAACATACCTGCACTGTCAGTAATGAAACTTTTATTAATTGTATCAGAAAGATGAGACAGTACACAAGATGAAAAGAGCAGACTTGGTCCCTCCATTTGAAAGCAGCGTAAAAATAAAATCTGAGAAAAGTGCGTAGCTTTGAGGCAACTTTTGTCACTTTATCCGGCAACGCATCGGTAAGGTCCCATATGCCTAATAATTCTGGTGATGTTCTACTGCTTACGTTAGAAGAAGGTGATGAATGGCTGTTGCTTGCGTTAGCAGTCGAAGATGAATGAGCACCAGTAAGATTTACATTTATACCACTAGTGCTAGCTGCCCGGGCTTCTGCAAATAAAACCAATTAGTACATATTTTAATTCACATATATGTAAAAGTTTATATTGTACTTCTCATTTACAACACATCGATAACGGCCCTGTGATTATTTTTTGTGTTTAGTTGTTATCCACGGTTTCAGAGCCATTATCGACAAAAATCACTGCATGACCATTTATCAACCTTCACTTACTGGATACTACTTCCCTTATTGATAACTCGATTCTTCTTACTACTTATCAAAATTTAGATTCTGTCTTCCCTTATCAAACATTTGGTGCTGCAAGTGCAATCATAACTCAAGATTGTGCTTTTAGTTTCGATTACAGGATACTGCGCCTTCCTGCGTTTTCCTTATAAATAACACAATACCGGGCATTTCAATATCATCATCGGCGTCGCAAGCATCATCCTTGTGAAATACTTAAATTTTCCATTAATACAAAAACCACGGTGTTTTCATAAAAAATATGTGCATACTTTTCGTTTTCGGTGGCTATTGAAGTTTCCATTTCATTAAATATTTGGATACTAGTATGTAAGAAACTGAAGATTTGCATTAAAGAATGCGCTTACCGGTGCTCATTGTTTAACAGCTTTACCACAAACAGAAGCCTGAAAAAAATTAGTACATGTATTACTTATCCAATAATTACCAGTGTTTTTGGTTGATGCGGAGGAGAAAATAGAACTGGTAAAGCACTGCATTAGCAAACAAGAGACAAAATGCAGAAATAGCTTATACGAGAGATAGCCCTTTTCAAATATGTTTATATTGTTCTTTTAGTTATTTTCTTTGGCTCTTTAGCAATGGAAATATTTAATTTACATCGCTACAATTGCAATCATAATTGTTATGAACAGGGATTTGAACTTGATGCAAAGAAGGCAATCAACGACATAAATATCGTGACATAGTTTAACCCTTAATTTTTCTAATATAAACACTTAATTTTATCCTGCATTTGTTATATCTCAGTTGTGAACATTGAACACATCATTAACCAGTTAAACAATGATGAAAAACGGAGACAATTCATAGTTTCTTGGGTTGCGGTTTCAGCGACTGAACAGTTCTACCACCTTCTTTCCCTATCCCCGTACAATTTTTGATAGTTTTATTCAAATTACAACTTAATGCAGTCAACCGAACTTTATTGTCAAAAGTTTTATAGGCCGGTGACCAGGAACATGTTTGCTCCCCCCTTGGGGAATTTTTTAGACATGATTTTTCTGAAAGCCTGTTATGTCCTGGATATTTTGCAGCTTGTTTGCATTCTGGCGAGGGGCATAAGGGTGTTACGGATGTTTAAGTATGTTACCCCTAAAATTTGTAGAAAAATATATGTATTTTGAACCTTTAATTCTACTCTATTCCAGCTACGATTTAATAAAACTTATATTTTTATAAGGATGATGTATTCTCTGTTGATTGATGTAGTTTTCATTTCAAACTTTTTGCACTAACGTAACATATTTAGTGTATAACATACATAACCCTAAAAAGATGAAATTTAAGTCAGAAACTTACCTTTAGGATTTTTATTTGTAATCAAACTTAGGCAATAATACATGTTTTTGAAAGCTACATGATCAAACAATATAAAACAGTGTGTTTTTCATATAAAGCACACTGACAAATGCAATAATTTTACCATAATCTTATATGTTACCATATCACTAATTCAAACATAATATTCATGTTTTGGGATAAACAAGCATAAAATATGGAGTTTAATTAAATTATTGAGCTTTATAAATATAAGTGTTCTTGTAACTTGCGTGACTTCAATTTTTCAACATACATAACATATGTTACTTATTAAAATAAGGCGGTTTTTCTTGTGTTTATTCGTTTTTTGAATGATGCTAGCTGATATCCATTTAAAGTAATTAATTATGTGTGCTCTGTTTAATGTTAAAATGTTAAAGTGTTTAAGCTTGTCCATTTCTAACCTTCAAATCTCCGTAACATACAATACTGAAGTTACAATATTGACAAAGTACAATGCATTTATGAATTAAATGATTAGAGGGAAATTCTAAAAAAATAGTTTTTAGAATTGGTTCCAATAAAAGTGAAAAGACAAGAGATTAAAGTATTGCTTTGAAAAGTGTTACAAACAAAACTAATTAAAATTAATTATATGTTACCTAATTATTTAATTAATGTTTTTAGAAAGATGACCTAGAATAAAGAAAACAAATTTCTAAACCTTGTTATAGTTTGTATCTAGATTACCGTAGAGTAATTCATGATGTTAATATTAACTTTCTATAAACTTTATTTACTAAAAACAAAGTTGAAAGCACCAGTTCTGGTCTTTTAGAGCAATAATAACTGATATTACTGTAAAATAAAACATGTGAAATAGGAAAAATAAATTGTCCTAAATGAAACATTATTTTTTCCATTGTTCAAAGAAAGCTTAAGAATTTGTTAAAAATTCCTGAAGATCTTTGTAGAATGTTATTTTTTTAAAGACAAATAATTGTTACAGAGAAACATCCTAATTTGAATGACAATCTGTGTAATGCAGGTGATGGTAAGCTAATAGACATGTTAACTTTGACTTAGGTATAATAATGTTTCAGGTAAAAATTCTTTTACTTGAGTTAAAAAATTGCTAAATAATGCTTATGCTGTTTCAATGTTTTACAAATTCTACACTGAACCTTAGTATTTTAGATGAATAAAACTACTTTGAAAAACATTTCTAAAATCAGATAATTTAATCAGCTAATTTTTGTAAAGTTTAAATTAAGTAGCTTAAAGCTGCTTTTAAATTTGTTATAGATCAACTTTAACATAATATAATATTATATAAAAATAGTTATCAAAATGTTAACAAATTTTAATAAAAACACTCTTTTATTTTGACGTTTCGGCCTTATGGCCTTTATCAAATAATACAAATCGCTTAAGTCTACATCTTTTCTACATAATTCATAACCAGAAATAATAAACCATAAACGACGCCGACGTCAACGTCTTCATTATACATTGACGCGCCAAAAATGACTGCTAGTGTATGCGTGCATGCGTTTGTATTTCCGCCATAAGGCCGAAACGTCAAAATAAAGAGTGTTTTTATTGAAAGTTGGTTAATGTTTATATCCCTTGGGATATATGAAAGATGTTAACAAATTGTTTGCAGTTTCTTGCTTTTCTTTTCTTATTATTTTTGCTGATTATTAAAGTAAAAATTGGTAACATATTATAAGATGACAAAAGACATAAATAGTACAATTAAATGATAAAAAATGTTAATTTTGTTTATTCTTTCTTTTCAACATTTTGTTAGAAGAAATTAATGTTATCTGTCTCATTCGAGAGTACTTATCTGGACTTAGTTTTAGACTGGATGCAGCAGCCCATGATTAGTGCAAACGTAAGCTGTACTACAATGTTGTCACTGAGCCATATTGATAGGTTTATTGTTAATTTAAAAAAAAATAGAAAAGGACGATCATCTAAATCATACACATTTATTTCAAGACATATTGAGCAGTACACAGTCCTTGAATAAAATAAATAATTAAAAATCAAATGATATCATGAATAAAACACATTTTTTACTCATAATATTCTTGATAACACACTTATAGCTTATCAAACGCAAATAATTTGATGGTTTTTTATTACTAACTTGAATTTCATAATTTCAAAGTCACCTTTCTTTGAGAACAATTGATTAAATTTATCACTAGAATCACTATTTCTTATGGATATAATTGTAACTTAAAACTGAAATTCATCTTAAAATGTCTCTTCTACTAACTAAGTACATGCTGACATTATTGTCGCATTTTATTATGAAAGAAGGTATGTAATTTTTATCGCTATTGTGCAGTAACTAAAATTGGTTAATACGTTCTGTTGGGTAACATATTTAAAAAATGGTGATTTATTATATGGTATTTATTTTTATTATGATATAAAGTTAACTAATCTTTAAAACTCATGAATAGGAGTATCTAAACAAAAACAATTACACCAAAACTTCAAATTTATTAACCATATGCATAAGTATATGATATAACATAATACTAAAGTCACATTTAACTAAAGTTATGGATATTATTAACAAATTGTTTAACAAAGTTTACCTTTTAATCACACATTATGTCTTTCAGAGTTTATTTCTTTATAATTTATTTTATTTATAGAAAATTTCTTTCCTATCTTTGAGATGTTTTTTTTTTCATTATTTTCAGATATTTTGGGTTTTTTTTATTTCCAAATATATGTATTTATTTACAAGAAGTGTGTTTCAATGTGACTTTATTACATGTAAATACTGCATTCTTATTTATATTAATAAATTAGACAAATAAAACAGAAATTACCTGCTTATGCAAGTGAAAAATGTTTCATACAACTTTTTAAACTAGGTTTTGATGTTAAGTAACATATCTTAATGTCTATTTATAGACCTATACCTTAGGCTGCAGATAATTTAATGCATCAAAACTTTAAAAAAAAACATCTTCCTGGTGTAGAAAAAATAGGTTTATTACAGAACTTTTATAATTGCCAATTATTTCTTCGCATAACATTTTCTCAAAGGTCACATATTCAAACAGGCGTTACGGTAAAACGCCCCACTCGCCAGGAAGCAAACAAATTACCATGAAAATCATTTCACTGCCAAAATAGTAGTTCTTTAATTAAAATAAAGCACTCATATTTAATAATGAACATTAACGTTGTCAAAAAAGAATTATATATGATGTGGAAATGCATTGCTTGATAAGGAACTCGGCCGACTGATATGGAACTCAAACATATTTCAACGAATTATTCAGCAGTCATAGTTTCCTTGCATCTGAATTTCATCCCATGTAAAGTAGCATTCTGTTTCACGCATTCATACGATACTGTTACGCAACAATTCGAATAAACAAAATTCCTTAAAAAGTTCAAATAGTATAATAATAATAATTATTGTGGTCAAGTTCGAGTTTTTCATCCTTTTTCCTGCCAATTCTAAACGGATTCCAAAATCGACACTCACCATATGTTTCGTAATTCAAAGGAGGGTCGAAGGTTGCATTCATTTTGCTTGGGAAATATCTTCTTACATATGGCTTCTATGAAATTTGAGGATCACCTATCATTTTTGTGACAATATTTCGTTTAATATGAAACCCCGAAAGCGATTGATATGATTTTGTCGGGAGCGCAAGATGAGTTCCATAACATTATCAGAGTTTCCCCTGCGTGATATAATTGTAAACCTCATTGTATTTATATAATCGAAACCATTATACAATTATCCAAGATAATTAAATTACCAGCAATTTAATATAGTTCCTAAAGAACACCGTTTTACATAATATCATCTATAATTGTAGAACAGCAAAAGAAATTTCCTATTTTGGAGCTCGGTATGTGTCAAAAACTACCGGAAAACTGTACTCATTGTATTATTTGTGTTATAGGACAACTCGTGAGAGATTCTATACATAAATAAACATATTCACAAATTTTTAAACATTATATTATTTATTGAAAAATATTAACGGCAAAATATTTGAAATACCTTATTGACAATAGGTAAACCTTTTAAAGTTGATTACAATGTATCCGATCCAAACTTATTTCCAAACTTTCGAAAATAAATTTCTCTTTATAGGTACTTATAAAATTGATTTAATGATAAGGGCTAAGGTGGGTTTCCACGGATGGCGTGCAAATATCTCAAGGTCTTTGTACCGCCTTAAAGTGTCAGCTACTTCAAAACAAGCAAATCTCTTTAAAAGATGAACAGTTTTCAAAAATGAACTTTGAGACGATAATTTATGTTATTTGTTAAAGACTTCGGTAATTTTGGTCGCCGGACGATACATTTAAACAGCAATAGATATGATCATATAGTTTTACTTCGTTTCTTTTATATGATCTAGCAAACATAATAATGGGCCTCGTAAAAGCATGCCCAGTAATGGGCCTCTTAATGGGCCTATATGGTTTTACAATCATAATAACATGGGCCTCGTAAAAAATGCCCAGTGTATAATAGCTGGATATACTGCTATAAGTACACGAAGTCTTGCACATGAAAAGCGTGTAAAATTAAACAGTATAAATTGAACAGACTGTACTTTTCCTTTTAAAAAATAGAAAATTATCAAAATCTCGCTAACGGAAAACACCGTTTAATTAAACTTTGCATAAATAAATTCTACATGTATTATTGTATCTTTGTTTTGCATATATTAGGACTAGCCAGAAGAAAATTAACAAGATGTTAAAATTCACTAAAATTGTCTTTACATAAATACACAAAAAACTCAACAACACAAAAAATCATTTGAATTGCACTCACGAGTATTATTATACTAATAGTTATATATTGTGATCTTATAAGTTACATATTTAAACAATATGAGATAATTGTAAATTTTAAAGTGCGTTTGACCTCGAATTTCCTGGTCGCTTCCTGGTCGCGAAAATGGATGACAAACTTTAATTTTTTATTTCATAATTTTAAAGTGTGTTTGACCTTAAATTTCCTGGTCGCTTCCTTATCGCGAAAATGTGTGACACACTTTAATTTTTCATTTCATAATTGCAAATTATTTAAAAAGGATACTAAATATTGTTGTCAGGATCATTTAACTCATATGGGCAAAACTATGTTTTGAGTTGTTTAGTTTTTGTGAATTTATGTAAATGTAATATAATTTTACTGATTTTTCGATTTTTTCTATACTGTTCTAGCTTGTGTTATATGAAGATAATTCAAGAACGATTATTTTTGCAAAGTTTCATTGAACTGCATTTTGAACCGTTATAGGGATTTTGATTTTTTTTTGTCGATGACCGTGCAATGGCGAATTTAAGGCATTGAATTCGTATTGTTGCATTTACTAGCGCCATTACTGTTGCAGTATTGATGATTTTCATATAAATTTAACAGGTTTATTACTAAGAATTTTTACACGTTTAGGACAAATGTTTCTACAAACTAATCTACTATAATTATAAAAAGGTACTTTTATTAACAACTGCAAGTTGCTTGTGCAACGAATTTCTTGTTACTAACTCATATAAAAAAAATCAATCACCTGTGGATAGACTGACATATTTTTACGTTTGAAGCGGCTGCAAACAAATGGTCAAAACATGCTAAAATGTCGAAATTGAATGTTGGGGATTTGCATTTAAGGCAACAAATAAATAGAAGAAATTTTATCTTGTTTTTGGCTCATCACTTTTATTTAAAATTTTGCAAATGTAGAGTGTGTGCAGCAACAATATCTCTCTCTGATGAAGAAGTCATGGTATAAGCACTAGTACTATTAAGCTCTTCAGTCTGAATATTACATGTAAATAGTGTTGTATACGTCACACTATAATTTCTTTATTTGGAGCCTTACATGTACCAGCAGGTATTAAAACAATATGTAATGAAAGTCTTGAATTCCCTTTTTCAAATTACAAAAGTTAAAATGAGGCCTTGGTGGTAATTAAGCTATGAATATTTTATAAAAGGATATTCGAGTGTCAATTATTAAGAATATGTGTTGTTGTTTAATCAGTTAGAAAGCAATAAGTATCAGCATGTTCTCGTTTGCACCATTTATTGCATTAAGAGTTTAGAGACTGAACTTTCCTCACGACAGGTATTAAAGTCGATGGTATTGTACATATATATTTGGACCTTTGGAAAATAAATAACGGATTCTACGCTCAACAAAGTTCTAACTGATCATCAATTGTATTTGTTTACAATGTGTGCTAGTTTCGTTTCTTCCCTACATCAAGAGAGGTTGTGAAAAAACTGCTTTGTCTTGAAATCAATTCTCTAATGTCTTATTAATCTTTATTGATTGTTTTCTAAATTGAATCTAATACCATTTACTAACACCGCAGGGTCAAATATAGAACAGTCTTTAATTGAAAGAGAATTAATTTTAAAATTGGATACTTTAAAGGGGATTATTTTAAACATATGTGCTGTTGATTATTAAGTGTTTATGTTTTTCCTACTAATGAGGGGACCCCTTATTAAAACATAACAAACGATTTAGAGCAAATTTCTGTTTGCTTGACCTTTTTATGCAAGGAATGCATTTTAAGCAAAATTAAGGATAACTCTCACCAAACTGTTCCAAAGTCAATTATTACAAGATAAAAGTTTAAGTTGAAGACTGTTGTTGGCATGAAATCATAAATAAAGAGCGAATTCAATGTCTTTCTAATAAAAAAATACGGACAAAAAGTGACCAATTAGAACTTTTTTGAGTGTTTAGCTTTGAAAACATTGAGATCCCCTGTAACGATATGACCGATAGGTTGATAGCAAAAGTTTGAATTTGAACATTCTCAGTCATTATTTTGGTGTATTTTCAACAATCTGTGAATCATAAATTGTAATGTTGTTGTGTTTGCAAATATGGGTTTCAATTTGGCTTGTTGTATTAATTTTATAACAAAAAAGAGGTGTTTCAGTAATCTTAAAATTATTAGGTACATGTACAGCCGATTCAACCGTCTTTATAAATGCTTGTCAAGAAAGGTCAATAAAATCTATTCCTTTATATATAAAGAAAATTTTCCGGAAATTGCTCTAATGATCAGATTCCAAGTGAATTTGTGATCTAAAAACATGCCGAGTGTAACACTCAGTAAGGCTTGAAACTTCGTAAAGTGGATGAGTTACATTGTCATCAGCTTCCTCAGTCAATGTCTGTAAACTTGAAAGAGAATGGAATGTGAAAGCATATCGTGTCTACCACAGTGTTTTGAAATAATTAGAAGATCATGAATGGAACAATGAAGTCATGATGATTTTCCTATGATGTTTCCAAGTCCTTATCCTGTGTGACCTCGATTTTCGTTTGCGTATCAAGCAAATCAAAAATGTCAAAATCAGGATTTTAGAAATGTTCCTTCTTGATAGATATTGACATTTAAACCAAGTGGGTGAAGTTTGTATATAATCCCACCTATGGTGCATATTTGCAACCCCTTAAATATATGATGAGACTGATTTAACGCGAAAACATTTTCCAAACTTGTCCTTAAAAATGTCACAATTATTTTTTATTTATGGGTGACATAACCACGTATTATCTGCTGATAACGGTCAATACCCAAATCGATATACATAATCAATGATATAATCCCCACGGTAAATATTTCATAAATAGGTCGGCCTACTTGATTTAAAAAGGCACTTGGATAAAAAAAATTGCTGCCGAACTCTGAACTTTTTTTAATACGAACCTTATAAACTTGAGTTCAGAAAGACCGAAACCCTAATATTAATCATAATACGTTCTAAAACGTTGGTCAATGATATTATTCGGAAGGCAAATCTGCGAATATCGATGGCTCCATTTTGACTTCGATCTCTTACTTTGTCAGTTGCAAAGGAAAATAAATGAAGAAAAACAGTTTACTGTAATATAACAGATTATATCGGACAAGACCGATATGGTCATAGAAAAGGCGATACTCCGCCTAGCCTTTTCAGACCTTATCGGTTGAGTTCGATAACACCTGTTATCAAAAGAAAGTATAAAATTGTTTTGTTTATCACGATACTTGTCTTGATTTTAACTCATTTAAACATTAAAATATACATTTTTGTTCATTTTGTTAAGTAATGTCATCTATTGTTGGCGTATGATATATTGCATTTGAAAGTCGGCCACTTTTTAACAGTGTAAAATATACAGAAATACATGATCTATGAGTGCTATCTTTAAAATAGATGAAAGGGAACTTTGAAGGCCATCGAACACGACAAAATTTAATATGACAATATTACAGGCCCGGTTTGATTGAGCCTGTTCATGGACAGTAATGGAAATGCATATTACTGCCCACGCCGCCTAGCCCCGGGTAGAGCGCAACTCAATATTTACACCAATAAACAGTACAATTTTGACCCTTCCAAACGATGGTGTGCATATGGCGGTTGACATGGAACCTAACAAAAACGAATTTAAGAAAAAAGTTAAATATGCGTATCAGGAATCGCTACACTCACAAAACACAGCCTCCCCACGCGGCGAAAAAGAAGAGAGGAAAATAGATGTTTATTAGTATGTCCAATTAAAAAAGACACAACAAACAATTAACGAAAATGAGAACCCTTGTGGTTACCGCCTTGGAACGGTCAGTGGCAAAATAATTTGACACCCTGGGTTCAAACCAGGTTCAAGGTTGCACCAACTTCACACTTGTCCAAAAGGGTTCTCATATCAACACACATGTACAAGTTGTCTTGGTGAAATCACTCTAACCCACCATCAGCTCAACAATGTTGCATACAAAAGCACACAAACTTATAAAACAAAAGAAGCAAATAGCATTGCAAAGCCAAAAAAAACAACATTTATTGCCAACTTGATTTTAGTTAAGAACAGCATTAATAGTTCGATGTATTCACATTTTCAAAAAAAAAGTAATATATGCATATCAGGAATCGCCACACTCAAAATACACAGCCTCCCCACGCAGCGAAAAAGAAGAGAGGAAGAGAGAGAGCGCATGTTTTATATACGTATGTCAATTAAAATAGGACGCCACAAACAATTAACGAAGAAGAGAACCTTTGGGGATACCGCCTTGGAACGGTCAGTGGCAAAACAAATTGCCACTGGGGGTTTAAACCAGGTTCTAGGGTGCACCAACCTCACACTTGCCCCAACGGGTTCTCGTATCACAAAACAAGTACAAATTGTCTTGGTGAAATAACTCCAACCCACCTATCAGCTCAACAATGTTGCATGCAAAAGCATACAAACATATAAACATAAGAATTAATCGCATTGTAAAGCCAAATTAATCACATTTTCAAGGGGTAATTAGACAAAATACTGCTCCAGTTACGAAGGTCATAGCTGAAAGCGGAACTTTTAAAGCCACCTAACACGATACGTGTGAAAATATAGCAGGCTCGGTTTGACTGAGCTTGTTAAATAGCAGTAATGGAAATGCATATTACTGTCCTGGCCGCCGAGCCGGGGCTTAGCACAAATCAATATTTATTCAAGTATACAGTCCAAATTGCCACCAAGGAAATTGTCTCGGTGAGCCTTAGTGTGGCTACAGGCCTGATCAGTATCGTTTTCCTACTAGACGTTTCAAACTGATAATCTTAGAGTACTGACGCAAACGCATTTTCAATATTTGTGTGATTGTGCAATGAAAAAAAAAGCGATCTTTCATAAAACGTAAACAGTCAAACATAAATACAGGCACTGAATCTTTTAACTCTTTCACTGTTATTAGGCTGTCAGCGAGAAATAATGTTGGGTTAAAAATGATTATTTTCACTTTGAAACCCAGAGACATTATGAAAAGTTCTTATTCGTTTCAGCTGACTCTTTATTTTTTATATCTCAACAAGATTGTAGTTGTATATTACATCGATCTGCCTTTCACATTCATTTCATTTAGTTTAATTGCTAATATAATCTTCAATATTACGAATGGATGCAAATGTTTTTTCCTGTAAATCTCATTTGTGTTCATCTTTTACTTGGGTAATATTTACATTATATAAATAGATGAAAAGGGAACGACAAATATGAAAATATTGCAAGCTCGGTTTGAATCAGCTTGTTCATGGACAGTAATGAAAATGCATATTACTGCCCACGCCACCTAGCCCCGGGTTGAGCGCAACTCAATATTTACACCAGTAAACAGTACGATTTTGACAAACCCAAACGATGGTGTGCATATGGCGGTGAACATGGAACCTTTAATGTGGTATTTTCAGATTAATACCATTCCATGTTCACCGGTGTATGGTTCCAAGATAAAAGAATGGCTTTGCCATTAACGAGAAAACAATGTGCGGAACTAAACAGAATAGAATTTTGACAGGGGAACTTAGAATATAAATCCTGCATATCACAAAAAACGCCAAAGGCAAAATTGAAAAAGCAGGAAGAATATTCTTGGGGGTGATTGAACAATAACCGAGTCATTATTGGTTGGGAATTTGAAACCACCCATCCCAAAACTGGCCGAAATATTAAAACAAGGTAATTTAAGAAGTCCGGTTAACAAAGTACATAAGTATCGTGCTCAACGACCTTCAAAGGACGAAATTGATAACAGCACTGATTAAATGTACGGGGAGACTTTTAACAGCGTCCACACGGCACAAACAACGCTACTGTAATATTGAAATAGATGAAAAAGGGAACTTTGAAAGCCATCGAACACGACAAATTTGAAAATATTGCAGGTTCGGTTTGATTCAGCGTGTTCATGGACAGTAATGGAAATGCTTATTACTGCTCACGTCGCCTAGCCCCGGGTTGAGCGCAACTCAATATTTACATCAGTAAACAGTACAATTTTGACAAACCCAAACGATGGTGTGCATATGGCGGTGAACATGGAACCCTCAATGTGGTATTTTCAGATTAATACCATAAAAAGCAAAACATCCATGTCAGGAATCTCCACACTCACAAAACACAGCCTCCCAACGCAGCGAAAAAGAAGAGAGGAAGATAGAGAGAGCATGTTCACCAGCGTATGGTCCCCGGATAAAAGAATGGCTTTGCCCTAAACGAGAAAACAATGGGCGGAACAAAACAGAATAGAAGTTTGACAGGGGAACTTAGAATATAAATCATGCATATCTCAGACAACGCCAAAGGCAAAATTGAAAAAGCAGGAAGTATATCCTTGGGGTGGTTGAACAATATCCGAATCAATATTGGCTGGGAAATTGAAACCACCCATCTCAAAACTGGCCGAAATATTAAAACAAGATAATTTATGAAGTACATGTACTGTCAACAAAGTAAATAATTATAGTGCACAACGACCTTTAAAGGACGTCATTGGTAACAGCACTGATTGAATGTACGGGGAGACTTTTTACAGCCGCCACATGGCACAAACAACGCTACTGTGATATTAAAATAGATGAAAAGCGAACATTGAAAGCCATCGAACAAGACAAATATGAAAATATTGCAGGCTCGGTTTAATTCAGTCTGTTCATTGACAGTTATGGAAATTTAAATTACTGCCCTCTCCGCATAGCCCCGGGTTGAGCGCAACTCAATATTTACACCAATAAACAGTACAATTTTGACCATCTCAAACGATGGTGTGCATATGGCGGTGAACATGGAACCTTCAATGTGGTATTTTCAGATTAATACCATTCCATGTATTGAGGAAAGTGTTTGTAATGATATGCTGAAGCCGGAAATACCAGGCATGTGTTCGGGGTGTCTGTTCCCACGAACCCTGGAATTATCAAATTAATCATAGCATTGAGCAAAATCGTTTACTCTTGAGGCTATCTGTGCGCATTGTTTCGAACTGACCGACCTTGATATTCCTGGTTTCCAGCGTTTGCTGAGGCCAGAAATTCAGGGCATGTGTTGGGGACGTTAGTTGCCTGGAAGCTTGAGAGAAATCGGAGATTTGAGCATAATAATTTACTCATTGTTTCAAGATTGACTTCTCTTGTATGCTTATGAATACACTATTAATAATGTATGGGTTATCTTTCATCCATCATTGTTCTATATATACATAACATGCATACTTGATACTGTAAGGTCAGTCTCTGAGTTGCAATCATGAACATCGTCGGATTAATCTGGTGTTGCAGTCATTTACTATTCCAATTATTCTAATATGCATTTACCCTAACGGACTCTAATGAAAGAAGAGAACACTCATTATGTTGGTGCACTCAAAAACATGTTTTTACTCCCCCCCCCCCCCCCCCCTCCCGAGGCATATTATTTTGCCACTAACCGTTCCATGGCGATAACCCCAAATAATCTCTTTTTTGTTAATTTTTTATGGGGTCTCATTTAAAACCGACCTTCTTATAAACGCATGCTATCTTTTTCTCTATACGTTGTGGCTGCGTGGGGTGGGGAGGCTGTGGTTTCTGGGGTTTGCAATTTTTTCCTGATATGCATATTTTACTTTTTTCGGATATCTTTGGACTTTTTGCGCCGTGTGTCGAACTGACCTGGGAATTTTTCGGTTCCAGCGAGTTCTGAGGTCGGACCTTCCGGGCTTAAGTTCCAGGTGTCAGTTGTCAAGAGCCCTGGAAGTTAACGTGAAATCAGAGCATTAGGTATAATAGTTTACTCTTAAGGCTATCTCTGAACAAAGATAAAACAAATGGCCCATTGAAAACAAATCGTTCCAGTTTCCATCATATTGAAATGGCTCAAACAAACAGATGCTCGATGTTGTCAACCATCCGCGATATGACAAAAGATTTTTTTCGGCTCAAAGTTATGCAGGGGCTGTTTTGTCGTGGATGGTTTAAACGAGGATAATAACGTTTTGATTGTTTGTCAACCTTCTTCAACACATTGATTCAATCAAGAAAAGTGACAGTAAATTTATATTTTATTTATGCATTTATATTAAGCCATGCAAAAAACAACAATAATACAGTTTTGAATTATAATTATATTAAAGCTCTCAAAAATTCATAATCAACAACAACATTTCAAAAGCATTATTAAACAAATGTTCTGTGCATACCTTTCTTAGTACAGATGTGATATGAAGACTGTCTTATGAGAAGTGTTTAGTTGAAACAATATGGTTTAGAAGCCACTCAGGTTTAGTTTTTTCTACACTAACTATTTATTTTCACTAGGAAAGCAAATACAATTAAAACCATCAAAACACAGTACAGTAAAACCCCGCTAATGAGACCACTTGGCCGTCTGAAAAAAAGTGGTCTTAATAGCGGGGTGGTCTCAATATAGGGGTGGGACAATTTGATGATCAAAACGCTGTCAAGGGGCAGAGGACAGAAGGACAGAGATATCTTTATTAAGTGGCCAGTATTTTTGTAAGCATTTTATCAAAATCATCATCATTATCATAATAATCTTTCGGTCCTCATATAATTTAATTTATTTTTTAATAAAAAAATGTCGAAGAAAATATTTATTTTTGCTTGATTGATCTGTACCTGAGTTTTGCCAATGACAAATTTCTCTGCCAACTTGCGTTGGCTTTGACCCGAACTCTCTTTGATTAGCTGCACTTTCTCAGTAAGAGAAAGTTCTCTACGAGGTTCCGACATTTTGCAGTTTTCTATTCTTATATTATTTAAAAATCGTTATTTACTGATCAAACAGATGCAACAAAATGATCTGTAAAGTCAACCAATCTTTAAAATCGGCGTCGATTTACTCAATAAAAACACAATAAATCATACAATTGAATAACTTACTGCAAAGTGTCAATTAGCGTAAATCAATGCAACAGACAATGGATTAATCTCTCGTCAAAACATCCTCATTATCGATTTTCGCAGTTTAACGAAAGCCGCAAAGCGTTGTTTTGTTTATGTCGTAAATTGATATGTATAAAGAATAGACGCGCGACCAAACACGCGACCGAACCGTGATATGCGTGGTCGGTTTATCGGGGTCAATTTATGCATATTTCGACAGTTTCGGACTGTTTTAAGTGGTCGCATTACGGAATAGCGGGGTGCCCGTAATATCGGGGGTTCCGACCATTGAAATATATAGCAAAAAAATCGGGTCTTTCAAAAAGTGCCCGTAATAGCGAGGTGGTCTCATTTTCGGGGTGGTCGTAAGGCGGGGTTTTTCTGTATATAATTACCGCCCAGGACACGAGGACAATACCGACGAGTTAAAATAGGGTCGAGTACCTCCTTGGAAATGTCACTTTAGATTTGTAACGGAACCGACGAGAAACATATAAACGCCTTAAGTGAATATTAAAGTACTTTTTACAGAAAAAATATAAATACCAGCGAAAACAAAAGAAAAATAGATGGAGGTAATGAATCCTCAATCGCCTTATTCAACGTGAACACACTTTACATACATTTTACATACATTGCACGTGAAACACAAATTGTTCACGAAGACGTTTAAAGATATCTAGCATAATGTTTAAATTAGAGCGGTTATATCATAGATAACAGTAGACACATTTTAATTGTAAGCAAAATTCGTGCTTATATTTTCAATTAGAGTTCCATTCAGAAGGTTCATATACACACATTAATGCAAAACGTACTCCTTGTGTGTCATTCATACCCAATATGGAAAACTATTGATGAGAGGTGACGCGATGCGACGAGCAAAGGTGTACTGTTATGTTTAAGAGTGAGCAGATAAAAATATAGTGAATTATAAAATAAATATGTACATTAAAACCACATAAGACGACTTATCAGTTGTCGAGGAGCATGTAGAAAAATATGACCTTAACACAATATAGTAATGAGGTGTCTCTCAACTGACTTTTAACCATGAGTATCATTCCTTATTGCAGTTTCATACCATCCACTTAAATTTTACTTATTTGGTGAAGCAGCGAATCGCATGATTACAACAGGCCCGAAACAAACAAAAACTGGCACTTGAATGTCAATGCTAATAACCGATTATGATATTATACAGGAGTACAATAATATAATATATATTATGTAGTTAGGCAGAAAGCACAAAATTATACAAATGAGCAAATTATTTGTTTAGTACATCGTTGAACATTTGTGAGCATAGTATCGTTATTATGCAGTTTCCATTATAACCTGTATCGCAGTGAGCACAAATTTATAACTGAGCAAAATATCTCTTGAGAACTAAATGATCAAATATATTTGCGAGATATCGTGGTAGACATTGATTTTATCATGCAAATTTATAAAGGCAATATTCAACCAAATGGATATATAAAGAACGACAAACTAAACATTAAATATTCTGAATAAAACTCTGCTTTTCTGTTGTTGTTTTTTTTTAATTCATTAAATTCGTCCTTACCTGTCTCGATTTTACAACTCAAATCGCCCAGTCTGACATAATGCACGCATGTCGTGATATATACAGTATTCAGGGTGCTAGAGAGCGTCACCCTGATCAGTGCTAGAAACTGACAATTATCACCCAAACATAATATACACTCACCCAAAGTTCTAATTGGCCATCAATTATTGGTAGTTCCATTTCTTTCCTATGTCAAGACAGGTTGTGAAACGAACTGTTTTGTCTTGGAATCGGAAATCAATTATCAAATGTCTTTTTAATCTTTATTGATTGTTTTCTAAAATGAATCCAATACAATTTACTTACACCGCTGGGTCGAAATTAGATCAGTCTTTAATTGAAATGGAGGTAATTGTAAAATTGGGTACTTTGAAGGAATTTCTTTAAATGAAACTGCTGCGAATTAATAAGATTTTATGGTTTTCCTACATGTACTCACGTAGGGTCCTTTTAAAACATAACAAACGATTTAAAGCGAGTATTTGGTTGCTTAACAATTAACTGAAGGAAATGCATTTTTAGCAAAGTTGAGAATAACTCTCGCCAAAGTGTTACAAAATATATTATTACAAGATTAAAGCTTTAATTGAAGACTGCTGTTGGCAACGGATCACAAAAAAGTGTTAAATTAATGTCTTTCTAATGTAAAACACAGACAAATGTGACCAATTAGAACTTTGGGTGAGTGTATACTGACCAGATAGTTTTACAATCACTAGTAATGAAGCGCAAACTGTACTCGATTAAGTTTCTAATTAAAGCATGTTAGTTTCGATGAAATCATACTTTTTGCAAAATGCAAAGCTTTAAAAGCTCCGTTGGGTTTATTTAAATTTCCGTAAGCACCACGACGGCAAAGAGTGTTTATATTAACATAATTGTAATAAATTACAGAGTATTGCCTGCCTTCTTAGAAGTATCATATCCTTTATCCATTTCAGGGTAATGCACATCACGCGAACGCAAACGTTCTTTACAGTGTTCGACTGGTCCAGGTACTTTGGAATCCATCCCAGTTGGATATTCCGATTCCAGTACGAAGAAATCTTCGATAACACGCTGACTATCTGTCTCAACTATGATATACGGTACTTATATAACGCTAGCAAAGCATACAATCCCGGAGACAACGTTACGTATTTCTTCTAATGTCATTACAATGAATGACAAAGCTATCTACAGCTATTTTCAAAGCGTCGTCGTTGTCATGTGTGCTCTCGTGAGCACCATCACGTAATCACTTTCGTTCATTAATATCATCGAGATGTATATCAGAGGTATTTATTGCAATTTTGTAAGGGGCACCTTGTCCATCCGTTTCTGGGTTTTGGGCATCGCGCGGAAGCAACGGTTCTATACAAGCACTTTTACAGTTTGACTGTTCATCTAGTTCTGATAACAGGCGGTCCGTCTCAGTGGGATGTTTCAGTACCGATGAGCTAGATTCTTCGATGGTAGGTTTTTCCTGAATACTCTTACGGCCTGTAGATTCCGTTTGTAATTCTCGACTACGTGGTGTTTTCTCAACGTCAACGTCAACAGCATTTCCTTTTCCAATCATATGAGGGGCGCTGCATTATAAGTATCATGCATGAGTGTGAGGTGAAGATGGAAAAATCTGTCACCGAGGGTTAACTGTTTTGCGGGAACGAGGCTCTGCCGAGTTCCCGCCAAAACAGTTCACCCGAGGTGACAGATTTTTCTATCTTTACCGAATGTCTCATGCAAGATACTTTTTCTTGCATACATTTTATTATTTATAACATTTCTATGTATGTATACAAACTTTTTTTATTTTCCTTATGCTGAAATATTGACATTAACGCTAACCTTTTTTATAAATGACGTCAATAACTTGAATATATGACGTCACTCACGTGACTCATTCTACACGGGGGGGTGTAGGATCGAAATTTCCTACACGGGTGAAATCACCGGATGTCCTGATCTGGTATGCAAGAAGTCGTGTTTCCGCTCTGAACTGTTGTTAACAACTGTGATACCATCTGAATTAAATAAAATAAATACTACTATATAAATGGCTATCTAAAGAAACGACCAGAAAATGTGTTCTTTCCGTCCTTGTACACTTGAACTTAAAAAGTATTAGGCTTGATTTATAAACATATACGTGACAGTTTTGTAAAACATCGTTACAAACCACAACAAACCTGGTATACTCGGTCGCGTCTGTTCACCATCTCTGCTAATATTCCCCTGTTCATTGAAAATGACTTTAGACAAAGATTTTCGTTAAGGATGGATGATTTATTAGTTTGTCGACTTGCATTGCTGTATATGCTGTCATAGGCCTCATCCTCTTCAACAAAT
The DNA here is from genome assembly GCA_038501625.1 of Corbicula japonica. NCBI lineage: Eukaryota > Metazoa > Mollusca > Bivalvia > Venerida > Cyrenidae > Corbicula > Corbicula japonica. The sequence continues at coordinate 54,499 of JAZAYU010000553.1, read as the reverse complement.
ATGTCTATTAATTTTTCAGGTTTTTTTATTCTAGCTTTCGATCTCTTAAGGCTACAACACCATCTCTTCAGTTTCTGTTTGTGACTGAGTGCATTGGTGAGAAGAAGTAAACACAATTAAACCGCAATGACTTCCGGGTAAACGAAAAAGATTTCAATCATGTTTATACATTGCAACGGCACAAGGATAAAAGGAGTTGTTAAACAAAGCTTATAAAATAAGTTATTAACTTTTCAGCATCAAACCAATAGGAAAGATACGATGCAGAGCTTTTTTCAATGAGAGGGGAAAAGGTCTCATGCCCTATAATTTCAGGAAAATAGCTTGCTTGATTTTTTCTCTAAAGGCGATTATCTGGTTGGAGTGCTTGATTTTAATGAAATTTTCTAAGAGGACGGCGCCTGTTAACCGGCCCTTATATAGAAGGCAAACAATCCCTGCAACGTAATTACGAGATAGACACATATATACACTTATCTAAAGCATTCATATTCGGATCGAAGATTTAAAAAAATGAACACTCATTTATGTACCATATTCTTCCCAATCATTTATTCCATTTTGTTTCAAGCATCTTGGAAATGTGTCCTTGGATCCTGATGATATCCACTGATCATCTGAGCAGTTCCAGATATAAGCACCATCCATATTAAAAGTGTCTTCACAAAATGCTTCCACAGTTGTTATAAAGCTGTACCTAACCTTCACTGGCGACGTGAATCCGTTTGCAACTGGTGGAGGCTTTTTGCAAGTGATTTCTAGGAGCACATATTACATTCTTCATATACATGTTTATTTATCAAGTTAAGAAATATTTGTCACAAATCATTAATTTAATTATTTCAAAAAAAGTTTAAAAAACATTTTGACCACCCAAAAATCTTTTCTTCCTATACAATCCGAAGATTATTTAAAAGGCAAACAAAAATTGTCATTTCAACTTTCAGTTCTTGTCTTACAGCTATAAAAGAACATGTAATTTGGTATTGTGATAAGGGTTTTGAAACTTCTGGCAAAAAATTATTTTGGTCGATTAAAAATTCAAATGACGTTTTGAAAAAGCTTAAATCAAATAAATTTCGGGCGTTCTGTTTGTCTACTTATGATTTCTCAACATTATACACTTCGCTCCCTCATAATTTAATAAAAAACAAGCTAACCAGTCTCATTGAAAAACGTTTGCTAGAGGAAAATAAAACGTTCATCGCTTGTAATGAACATAGGGCATTTTTTACAGATGGTTCTTATGATAATTATACCTTATGGACTTGTCAAGACCTAATAGAGTGGCTAACTTTCTTACTGGATATTATTTATGTTAGATTCGGTACCTCTATTTATAAACAAGTAATAGGCATCCCAATGGGTACTAATTGTGCACCCTTTGATGCTGATCTGTTTTTATACTGTTATGAAAGAGACTTTATGTTACCTCTTTCTACGGAACATCAATATGATATAATTACAGCTTTTAACAGGTACCTTGATGATTTATTAAATATAGACAATAACCATTTTCCATTACTGGTTAATAAGATTTATCCTTAAGAACTACAACTTAATAAAGCGAACACTTCAGAAAAGCAAGCAAACTTTCTCGATCTAAATCTGTCCATTGAAAATGGTTATGTCACTACTAAAATTTATGATAAAAGAGATGATTTTAATTTGGATATAGTAAAATTTCCGTTTTAAGACGGCGATGTACCCCGTGAAACATCTTATGGGGTTTATATCTCACAGCTTGTTCGCTTTTCAAGTGCTTGCAACGATGTTAATGATTTCAATGAACGTAATCTTTGCATTACAGAAAAACTTTTAAAACAAGGTTATCGGTATCACAAATTAAGGAAACCCTTTTGCAAGTTTTATCGCCGATACCCAGATCTAATTCATAAATACAGGTGCAGTTTAAAATCCCTTTTGCAACAAGGTATTTCACAGCCTGTTTTTTATGGAGATTTAATTTTTAAACTTAAACAGATAAAAGGCAGTGTTAATTTCTCTCGGTTAATCGTAAAAACCATCTGTAAATTTAAAAAGAAAGGTTACCAACATGATATTTTACAACGCTCTGCAGGCCTGGTGATTATCCCTTCTACAGTTCATCATTATGCTTACCCCTTTGGTTGCACAACGGTTGCAGGGGTTTAAGAGTTAATGAAGGTTTATGGGGAAATCTTTTCTTAAAAGAACCTAGAAGCTCGATTTGTTTCTTTTATCCCTGTCATCGTGTTCTTGCTGATTTTACTCCAGGAGCTTTTGTCTCTGTAAGATCATTGAGTACCCGCCCCTTCGGCTTTGCAATGCTCTTAGCTTCTTATGTTTTATATGTTTGAGTGCTTTTGCATGCAAGATTGTTAAGCCGATAAGTGGGTTGGAGTTTTTTCACCAAGACAACTTGTACTTGTTTTGTGATATGAGAACCTGTTGGGACAAGCGTGAGGTTGGTGCACGCTAGAACCTAGTTTAAACCCCCAGAGGCAATTTGATTTGCCACTGACCGTTCCAAGGCGGTAACCCATCGGGTTCTCATTTTTGTTTATTGTTAGTGGTGTCTTTTTTGAAACTGATCATTTTATTAACCATGCTCTCTCCCCCTCTCTTCTTCTTGACTTTGTAGGGAGGCTGTTCTTTCTGAATGTGGCGATTCCTGATATGCATATTTCACCTTTTTTTAAAAAGTTAGACATGAAAATTGACAGTTGTACAACATGATTTTGGCTTCGGCAAAATATGGCACGGCTCATTTATCAAAACATGTCTGTCTGGTTCTTATAATATCTCTGCTTTTTTCACTGCTTACATGTGCATGTGTCCTTCTTGCAAATGAAACTGATGAACCATTAGCGCTTAAAACTCTGCTGATGTTTGCAAACCTCTAAGCGAATAACTAACTTTATTTTTAACATAACTTAATAATTATGTAATACATTCACACTGTGGCATGGAGCTACTCTACTGACCATACAAATTGCAAGTCAACGTGTCGTCACCTTTCAAATGGTAACCAACATTACAGCCAAATGCAAGACTAGTCTTGCGCCGGGCCGAAAAGTTTCTTCAGATGTTCCGTTATGAAACCCATTCATCGGATTGTTTAGGTTGGGACATGGTGTACCTGATGGTATAAACTTGTCGTATGGTATCGTGGTATTGTAGCCGGAATAATGTTTGTATACATTCTGACAAAACAATCGGTTTACTCCGCACAAATTACTTATTAGAAAACTTTAACTTTACATTTCTAATTTTATGCAACACAGTCTTTAATTGTGTCTTAATATTACGTTAATGAAATTTATTCCATCTTTATTTAAACCGTGTTTAGAGTTAATAAATAACTTTTGGAAAATGTTAGCATTTTGAATTGTTGATAATAAATTTACTGCTACGTGTAGATATGGCCATTGCTGATATACACAGTAGCGCTATTTGTGCAGTGTGGCGGCCGTAAAAAGTCTCCCCTGCAATTCCTGCGACGCAACCTGAATAAGTTAGAAAATATATTTCAATTCCGAAAATATTTCTTAAATATTATACACTGCCACATTATATTTAGTCGAAACAAACGAGTTTCGCTAATTCTACGGTTGGTAAAGGTAGGTAAATGATTTGCAACGGTCTAAACAAAATATAAAACAATGCAATTAGTTTTCAATTTGTACAAAACGTGTTGTTTTTAATCTCACTATATTAAAACGTAATAAATGTAGAATGAATTTTAACCTTGTTTCATGATATATAGTTAGATGTAGATTCTAGTTGCAGAAAATGATAGAAAAGTCTGTTTAAACATGTGATATCCTACATGTGAAATACATAACTGTCCGGTAATAATCAATAAACAGTTGAATGCAGAGACAATTTTGAAACAAATTATGTTCGTGCATTAAAAACTAATCCATACCTAGACCGGCAATATATACGCACATACCCATAAACCAAATAACTACATAATATTATGTCAACTGACGGCGATTGTCTTCATTATTCAGAAGTAAGATCTGTTTTGTTGTTTGCACGTGTATAGGGTACCTAATAATAAGCACTGCGTGTATGAAAGACATTGTTATGTATATGATTTATTGTCAAATCTCTGTCCCTCCCTGATAATGTCATGACCCAGTACTTTAATATTGTAATATGATGTAGAAACTTTAATGAATGTATTGTGTTTTCCCATTTAATCTATGTTTAACATAGACTTGTTCAGTACTGATTGAGAATGTTCTGGAACATCTAAAAAATAGAACTTGAGTAATTATGTTACTATACTATTGATGTTTGTAGAAATTGACAGAATGTTCTAAAGAAAGATTTTCAAGAATTTTCCAGAACATTTAATTTTACTATATAAAGGAAAGCTTGCTAAATCTGGGGTTCATTAGATTGGTTCACTATATTTTTACCAGATTTAAACAGTCAGTGGGGATTACTTCAACTTCTCTGGAAATTATTTTATTCTTGCTTTTAAAGACTTCAAGTGTGGATTTAATTTTTTGAGAGTGAAATACCAGGATCAGTGAAGACATTATTCTGAACTTTAATTTAACTTCATTTGTACTTAATTTGACAGGTACTGTTTCATATTGTTTGTAAACCTTCATCTTTCATACTGTTGTAAAATAAATTTTGTTAATTGTTCAGTGTTTGTTGCTCGGTTCTTCTTTCTAGTTACGCCTGGCTCGTAACAACATTAATGTAAAATCTGGCTTGGAAAGGAATTAAAGCAGCACACCCTTGTTTGCCAGAACATAAAGAGCTGCAATCAGTAAAAAAAAATTACTGCTGCACTCCTTACCGATGCATGCAGACATGCAATTCTGTGGAATTTTTGAAGTGGAGCAATCATCTAGCACATCACTGCACAAATGACATCTTTTATAGTCTCGCTACAGAACTGGTGACTTCTGACATGAAAAGAATAAAAACGAACATTAAGAAAAAAATCTCAGTCAATTCGACCATATCCTAAAAAAAGAAGGTTGTTCATCTGGTTTCTAAAATTAAAATATAAAAAAAGATACAAACATGTATTGGCGTAGGGTACCCCTACTAGACATCGGTGACCACCGCACCCTACCAATTTTCCATCCCCCCCCCCCCCCACACACACACACTGTCACCAATCGACAGTTCCTGTCAAATTTCATTTGTGTCATTTGTTTTATGCATTTTTTAATGGATAAAGTAAATAAAAATACGAATATTTAAAAAATATTTAAAAATAACCCTCCCGACACCACACATGACTATGTTTGAAAATTTCTTGAAAAAACAAATGGTTTTGCAATCACACTACACTTCAAACTCGCGTTGCTTGCGTACTGGCCTCTTAGTTGATTTCAATAAAAGTGTCTGGTATATAAGTGTTGTTATACGTCAATTGTTCTAAGTCATTTACTTGTAATTATAACTGTTTGTCTTTTTAAATGTAAACAAGCGACGAAGGATTTAAAGTCGGGTTGTCTTGCTGTTCATGCTTAAACCGTAAAATTCATGAAGATAAAAGTGAGTGTGAGTTACGACGAGATCGCCACTGTATATGAATTATAAAGGACATTGATAACGAACATAACAATACCACAGCAGACCCACACAAACCAGCAAAATAGCTTTGAAGTGTGTAAAGAAAACATTGCAAAGCAAACTAAATTGTGGAGGAAATAACATAGCAAAAATCACGTTGTAATGAAAACATGCGCCGCAGAAAAACAACATTAAAAAGTGGTATTGTACAACCTTCAAACGGTGGACCATGACCAGCTTTAGTTGTTTGCATATATTCCACCGAACCAAACATGTATATTCCTAACACTAATTAATAGAACAATATGGACGCTATAGTGTCTCTAAGTTTAAGTTGCATTATCGTGAAAAATTATAAGCCCACCCTCACCCAAGTCTGACAATTACACAACCGCTTCTCCCGAGAGCTGGAGACAAAATTGTCACAGAATGTCAACTTAAATCTCAAAGCTAGCTAAGATCACGTTTAGGCAATGCAACGCATAGTAAGTGTATTAAACGTTATTTGAAATCACTAAACAATTACTCAATTGTTAGATTAAACAGGGATAATACGAAACTCTGTTGTTTCAAATTAATACGGCAAAAGCCCGGGCGCAAAGCGCCCGGGCGTTGCCGCTTATAGGTAATACGTAATTTATTCACTAGCAATGTAATTTATTGAAAAAACTAATGTAATTATTAAGAGGGGTATATAACCGTGTCCTTTTTTGTCGGCCATTTTTCTTTCATCAATACAAATATTCACCATTTTCTATGTTTGTCATAAATAAGAAAGCCGCTACTGAAATTTAATTATCCCACTAATATGTTTTCCTTGGTTCAAAGTTTTTCGTTAGCAGAAAGAACGCCGGCGTGATTATTTTGCTACACAAACAACGTTGTTTGCTAATAACCTGACTCCCGTTAAGGTCCGTGTAACGGTGTACGTCTGTTGAACACTAGACTCTAGCTATGTCGCACAATAGACTCTAGCTATACTGAAGTAGTGGAATACCAATTTTTATATCTACTGCAATGTACAATTAATTTAAATTATTTTTTTATGAAAAGAACAATTTTTTCTGTACATTGACAATCATTTTAAATCTGTTGCATTGGAGGTTCAGCTAAGATCATTCTAAGACTAAGGCATAAGAGCATTTGTATTTGTTAGGTCTTTAGTCGTCCTTTTAATTTAAATTTGTGATGATAAATATGCAGGTTGATTCCATCACTTAGCTTGTTTTTTTTTATTTTATTTTTTATTATCATTTTTAATTAATTACAACTTTCAATACATGCAAATATGTAAATTTACCCTATTTTTATCAACAAAATTTCAAGAATGTATTGCACCATTTTAAATGAGCGTAGTTACACATTAAATCTAAGTGTTATTTAAAGTAGAGTTTTTTTTGCATTAGACCTAAACACTTTTAAATTAAATGCTATAAATGAACAAAGTGTACAACAAATTGACACTTCAATATTAAAAGAACAAAATTACTCAGCAAGTAACAAAACAACCAGACCAAACATACAAGATTTTACACCAAAACTGCCTCAATTTGAATTAAATGAACACAGAAGTTTCGCAAATCCAAAAATTACGAAAAATAAAAAAGAAGCACTGGCCAGTCATTTGATTTCACAAACTTCAAAGGCCACTGCAATAATGAGTGTATTAATGGAGTTCAGAACTCAAATATTGATGTTCATGGGAATGGCAACTGTTTTTGTTCCTTGTCGCAGCATGGCAATACATGGAGTTTTTCCTAAAACTTCTCACTATAGGATTGTGATTTGCAACCATATAATTGAGAACTGGGTTCCGTGGAAAGATATTGTTACTGTCACTCATGACCTAACAAATGGTTCGATCACTTCTTATTACAATTCAATGATTCTAAAATGGGTGGGCAACAAAGTGTGAGATTAAAGCTGCAAGTTATAATTTGCAAATTAACATTGAAACGTTGTAAAAGAGAATATCAATTAACAATGTTACTATGCAGAGCCAGACACGATATACATATCAATCATACACACCATTTACTAAAGCAAAAAATACTTTTGTGTAACTGAAAGAGTTCAGAAAAACCACAATGTATATGGAGATCATGGGCACATGATCAATAAAAGAAATGAAATGTCACATTTGGGAGACTCCTCAATATCAGAGTCTGGCTTAAAACATGTACATGTATCGTTTTGAGCCGCTCCTCTGGACTTGGGTTTGTTCAGTTGTCACTGGCCACTGAAAAAATTTATATATTTGATAAGTGTTTATTTCTTGTCATTTGTTTCACCATAAAAGTCCGAAATTGTAAACTCCTTGCGCCATAATTCAATGAGTTTGCATTTTCATCGTATCATGTATGCATCTTTAACCGAAACCTTAATGGGAGATGTGCAGGATTGATGAATGGAACAGATTTGCGAAAATGGTTATTAATCAGTTGAATATCATTATTTGAAGCTCAAATATTGATTTACACCCGAAATATTTCAAACCAATATTTTATATAATAAAAAGATATATAAATGGTGTTTCCTATCCTATGCGACGCGGTGGTTTTTGGGATTGTCACGAGATCACCTCAACCAAAATACGCATTCGGTGTACCTTGCTGACTATCCACGTCGCCATTTGTTTCAAAATGCCTGGGACACCACGAACAGTAAGCTCAGCGATGAGATAAATATAGAATAATCGCTTAATATAGATTGTATTTTTGTATAGGGATTTCTTCAACGGATTGTTTTCAGGTCCCGTAAAATGGTAAAATTAACCGAAAACTTCCTCCTGGAGGGTTTGAAATGTAGAGTTTAGTGAAAAGTACACGTAAGTGTTATATAGATCGATCTGTTTACGATTTTACCGAGTACACCTGCTCAACCCTGCAAATCTCCCTTTAATATATTTGCTTCCGTGTTATTCTTCAATGAAATCGTCGGCAGATCAAACAGAATAAATATTTGGGGATTTGCTGGGGAGGTATAACTTAGACTGCATCTTCTTTAGACATAAGAAAAGGTAATGTCATCCGAATGAATATCTGCGCTATCAACTGCCAATTTATATGCAGCACCTTGCTCATCCGCTTCCTGTTGCTGTACAGAACTTGGATTAACAGGCTGTACAGATGGACGTTTGCTAGAATCCTGTATATCATCACTTGCTGAAGGTTTGGGTAATAGTGTTTCCGTTTCGGGTAGCGTAGACCTGCCAGTCTCTTCAGTGGACAGTTTTTCTTCAATTGAAAAAAATATTATGTGTATCGTTATTGCAGATACATTAATGAGCAGTATTGATATTACCTATTTCAATTATTAGGTTCAGTAAATACTAACCTAAATAAGGAGGACGTTTCTGCGGGATCGCCTTTAAGTTAGTTTCTAGCGGTTCAAATGAGATGTTTTGTAGTTTGCTTTTATTGTCAACAGATTGCTTACCTATTTTACTTTCTTTGCTACCATACGCCTCGTCAATTTCTTCTGATACTGGCAGCAACGGTTTAATTTGCTTTGTTAATTCTCTTCTATCATTTGGTCGGTTTCTCTTCGTACCAGAGAAGCATTTCTTTATTCTCTTTCTGTGGCTGTGTATATTTGTTACAATCAGCATAAAAGCCAGGAAACCAATCAACACTAAGTTAACTGCAAAAGGATTATAACAGATCGGTTATCATGCAATCAACCACAATGTAGTCAATCTTCCCGAAAGTTGAAAAAAGTGTCAGACATTTGGTCAGACAAGATGTGAAAATCTGTCTGACCAAAACAAATTTTGTCGGACCGAAACATATAAAAAAAAAGGTATTAGTAAGTATTAGGAGTTCGAATTTTTGTTTGACATTTGGTCTGATTATATAAGAAATCAAGTCAGACCGGCCACAATTTTATTAGACAGGTCCTTCGGTCTTGCATCTTGCGGGACGTCTGTGTAATGTGTGAAACAATAATTCAATAATTTCCCTTCAAACCCCTTTAAATGAAATAAATTATAAGATACATATGGCTGTTTCACAAAAATGGCTGGTTTGGGTTTTCCTGTTTTAAAAATGTTAAACAGTTACTTTCATTTTTCTACTTTGCAGAGGTGTCTCATCATGCTTTTTAAAGATTTGTGAAGTTTCATAAAATAGCACCATCCGTTAAAAAATTTCTAAAATAATGGGCAAAAACTGTCAGGAGTGTGACAAAAAGTGTGTCACTTTTAAAAAATCACATTTCTTCAGAAAAAGCTTGAAAAAAGACAAGTTTTAGTGTTGTTTTAGTAAAAGTTGCATTTATTAGACATCAACTTATGATAAAATTAAGCATATAATACTTCAAGTAGTCAAAATTTATGCTATTAAGTTAAGAGTGGTAGATAAGAAAATGCCTCAAGAAAATCAATACATCTTGGCTTTATAAATCTATAGGACTTTTAAGATTAACAGTACACAAGAAATGTTTTGAGTGTTTAATGTTTCTAGATGCAATAATTATACTATTATCAACTCTATTGAAATTATATTTGTCTGCAGCTCCCTTCAGAAAATATCAGATAAATTTGTCAGGAGTATGACATAATGCAAATCTTGCAATATTCTGTCAACATAACCTTTACATGAAAAGAAGAGCATGTTTTTCCTAGAAGTTTATGTCGTGTTTTGTTAAATTGTGAAAAACAGGAATCGCCTTAGTGAAACGTTTTTTAGTACAAGGCACTTATGTGTTTGTCAGGAGTGTAACACACTTTCTTAAAAATATGTTTTTTACTTGATGCAATACCACAAGTTCTGAAGCACTTATATTTGATGCTTCAACATGTATTTTAACAGAAATGCACATATAAATAATAAGAAACAGTAATAATTGTATTTTAAGCACATATATTAAAATTCTCGTAATTTATTCAATATTGGTCAATAAAGCTCCATAACATTTTTATTCTGCCAGATTTGAGTATTAATTGATTTATTTTGATCACTGTAAGGACTGTAAAACATACGGAGCAACCAGTTTGGACTTTTTATGAACTTAAATTCTTTACATTTTCTTTCACTGCAAATATCTGTTCAGTTCTGTATTCAGTTTCAATAAGCAAAAAATACAAAATAATAAGTTTGGATTTTTTATGATCTTTAATTTTTCACTATTTGTTCACTTTTCTAGCCATTTTTTTAAACAGCCCATATTACCGAATCAATGTAAGACTTCGCACAAATCACAAAATATAAATGTCGGTGGAATTGTCATTTTAAAAAGGGTAAAATAATGGTCAGGTACAAAACTGTTATGGACAGCGGTTCAAACCAGGTATACTATTAGCATCTTTTGTTTCCCGGGACAAACATGCACGTTTTCATTAGCTAAGTAATGTCATACTATCAACAAAACAACCACTGTAAACGGAATGAGAAAATGTATGTTTCAATATTACAAACCCGATGTTCAGGTAAAAATGTGGGTTTTCGGTTGACTATGCTAAGATTTCATGAGCAATCAGTAATCTTGCGTCCACTGTTCAATTTTAAAGTATGTTAGAATTGAAATATTATCAACGAAGATTTAGAAAGTCTGACAGTAAATTTATTTTCCCAATGTCTATTCTCTTTGTGCTTCGGTGATCTATATTTATTAAGGTCAAGTGCATTCACAACACAACCGAAACAAACCGCAGAAAAACGGGTAATTACTTTTCATTTGTCTTAAGCGCTTCAGAATATCATCATGTAAATATTTTCTTTCTAATTCATTACGATTACATGTACTAACTGATAAACATGGTACATGTACATTCAACAGTTTAAAGAAATGAGTTCTTTACCAAAACTAAAGTTGGAAGATCTATCTTGTTTCAAACATCTTGGAAATGTGTCTTTTAGTCCAGACGTTACCCATCCTTGTGCAGAACAGTTCCAGGTATAAGCACCATCCATGTTAAAAGTGTCATCACAAAATGCTGTAACTATATTTCCAAAGCTGTATGTAACATATTCTCCTTTGTTGGACCAGAATCCATCTGCTATTGGCGGAGGAGCTTTGCAGGTAATTTCTAAATATTAATAAAATGTAAACTGTTACTAAAATGAGTTTATACAGTCAGCATTAGGATTTTATATCACACACATTGTTCTATAAAAATATGAAATATGAAACGTGGACAGCTTTTTCAAAAATAAGCAATCATTAATTTTGATATGTTTTTTTCTAATTACGCGCGACACACAAATACATATTGCACACTTCGGCATAAATAAGTTAAGGCAGTGTGTTTCAAAAACCCGGGGCTAGGCGGCGTGGGCAATAAATATGCATTTCAATTACTGTCCATGAACAGGCTCAATCAAACCGAGCCTGCAATATTTTCTTATTTATCGTGTTCGGTGGCTTTCAAAGTTCCCTTTTCATCTATTCCAAATTAGAGAAAATGACTCGTAACATTTAATTAACATGACAAATTAATTAACAACTACACTGGAATAATTATATTTTCGATTCCTATCGGCCAATACCTTCACAACGCGGTATGGAGCCACTCCACTGACCATAAGCACTGCAGGTAATAAACTTCTCCCCAACTAACTGGTAACCTGTATTACAACTGAACAAAACGACAGTGCCGGGTTTGATGGTTTGCTCTGTTGACGCATTCTGAAATCCGTGTTTTAGATCTTTCATTCTAGTGCATGGCTTGCCTTGAATACAAATATGTTATAGGTTCATAAGTTAAGCAAAATAGAATTATTCATGGATCATCCAGTAAATAGTTAACTTGCATGACAGTGTCAAAATGTATATGCCCGGGAATAATTATTTTGAAAAGTGTTAAAATTATCAGGCCGTACATTCCTGGCAGGGGTTTTCTCAATTAATTTGTAGAGACTCAAGTGCAACAAAAGTTTCATACGAAAACCGTTATTATAATCAAATAACATGTTGTTTGTTTTTTTGTTTTTCAAATGAACACAAATGCCTTACATCTATCTTATCTTAATAATTATTCAAAAAATTAAAGAAGTTTAATTTGCAAATCATTAGCGAGATAAGATTGGTAACAAAGAACCGTGAAATAAAGCATTTTACTAAGAAATTTTTAACGCACATGATTGGATTGGCAGTTTTTCATACGATGCGTGTCTTCATAATTCATGATTTACTTGTTTGACTTCAGCCCTACCCCGCCTCTATTAACAGCTTTAAGCAAAAGCCGGTTACCTATCTATCATCTCAATGTTAAATACACCATCATTTCCACTGTTCTTGTTATTTTAGTGCAGATTTTAGTGCAGAAATGACAGTCTATTACTCTTACCTTTTACGGACTCAAGCTTCTGTTTCACAAAAAAATCTGAAATATTAAATCATCTTTAGTTTACAAATGAGTTGTTTATTAACTGAAATTTGACAATCATTCAAACCAAACGAATAAGTTTTTTTCATTGGAAAATAATTTGTTTAAATATGTTTTGTTGTATCCGTCTATTCAAGCACCGCTGTTTCAGTACAAAAAAATATACAATGTGTCTTCACAATGTCTTAACTTAATCTTATGAAGCTTTTGCTGTATAACTGCGTGGGTAATGTATGCAAGATAGAGAGAGAGAGCGAGAAAAAGAACAAAATGGTAATATATCAAACTTGTATAAATTTGAATTATGATATGTTTTTCCTTGGAAATCATTAAGATGTTGTTGTTGTTTTTTTTCAAATTAAGTCAACACGTTTATGTTTAATTCAAACTGGCATTTACGGAAGTACAGAAATGATAGAAAGTAAGATGTCAAAAAGCAAACGCATTAACAATGTAATAAGAAATTTAACTACTAGTATCATAAAACACAAATACGAGCACAAAATATTCAATATGCAAGATGCAGACTAGAGATATTAAAGTAAAGGTCATCGAAGAGTGCTTCGATCGCGCAAACAACACACAAAATACTAACATAATTATTACTGGTGACTTCAACATGAACATTTTAAACAAAACTTGCTACTTAAACAAAATTCAATCACTTATTGACTCATACGGTTTTCATCAATTAATAAACGAACCTACCCATTACACGGAAACCTCACACTCGCTAATTGATCTGTTCATTGTTAAGAATCCTGGCATTGTGATAACAAGTTTCGTCAATGACCCATTTATCCCTGAAGTAGTCCGTTATCACTGCCCAATTGTTTCAATCCTAAATTTCAAGAAGTTTAAAAACGATACGTATCAACGTAAAGTTTGGAATTATAATAAGGGAGATTACGACAAATTTCGTACTCTTTTGACTGCTTATAACTGGAACGAAATCATAGCTTTAGATAGTATTGATAATTCGTCCAAACAACTAACAACTGCTATTATTTCCTGTGCCGAAAAATCAATTCCAAACAAAATTTGTACAATTCGAACACACGAAGTTCCGTGGATTACAAATAATATTCGTAAATTAATAAGACAACGCCATCGCTTTCACCGTAAAGCTAAAACTCATAACTCGGAATTCTACTGGTCAAAGTTCAGATCTAAGCGAAACGAAGTTACACGTGAAATTCGAAAAGCTAGAAATCAATACGATAAAAAGATGATAAATAAATTAAATAGTGATGATGTCGACATAAAAACCTGGTTTAAATACTCGAAACAAATTTTGAAACTTAACATTTCATCTCACTCGATTCCTAGTCTTATTTATAATAACAAAATAGCTAACACGGATCAAGAAAAAGCAAACATACTTAACGATTATTTTTGTGCTCAATCATCGCTTGATGACACTAATTGTGCAGTTCCCCCATTACATTTACCAACATTTGATCCTCTACAAGAAATCATTATTTCCGACCAAGACGTGTTAGACATCCTTAAATCATTAAATGTGTCAAAAGCGTCTGGTCCAGATCTAGTACATCCACGATTATTAAGAGAAGGCGCCGTAGTTCTAGCACCAATTTTGTCTAAATATTTTAATAAACTTTTAAGTAATGGATATTTCCCATCAAACTGGAAACTTGCAAACGTATGCCCGATCTATAAAAAGTCGGATCCGTCAGATCCCTCTAATTATCGACCCATTTCACTTTTGTTGTATAGGGAAAACAATGGAAAGGTGTGTCATGAAATATATCTTCAATTTTCTTTGTGACAACAAAGTACTCACGCCATTTCAATCAGGTTTCATACCATCAGATTCTACCGTTAATCAACTTCTGTACATTTATAATGACATATGTAAAGCTCTAGATGAGGGTAAAGAAATAAGAATTGTATTTTGTGATATTTCTAAAGCTTTCGATCGAGTATGGCATAAAGGGTTATTACATAAATTAAAAAACATTGGTATAAATGGAAAAGTACATAAATGGTTCACCTCATATCTTAGCGACCGGAAACAGAGGGTAGTCTTACATAGTTCTCATTCACAAATTCAACACATTACAGCTGGCGTGCCACAAGGCTCAATACTAGGGCCGATACTATTCCTAATTTATATTAATGATATTGTTAAAGAAATTTACTCTAATATAAGACTTTTTGCCGACGACACTAGTTTGTACGTTATAGTAGAAAATCCCGTATTAGCAGCAAATGAGTTAAACCGCGATCTTAGTAAAATTGAATCTTGGGCTAAAACTTGGCTGGTTACCTTTAATCCAAACAAAACTGAATCGCTCATTATAAGCCGAAAAAATCCTAAACCAAATCATCCCAACCTCTTAATGGACAACACTATTATTGCCGAAGTTAAAGAACATAAACATTTAGGTATTTACCTCTCACACGATGCGAAATGGTCATCAACTATAAAATTTATAACAGAAAAGGCATGGAAACGTATTGCAATCCTCAGACAGTTTAAATTTATTGTTGATAGAAAATCACTTGAGAAAATGTATTTTAGTTTCATTAGGCCTCTTTTAGAATACGGTGACATAGTCTGGTCAAATTGTACCATCGAACAATCAAACCTTATTGAAGCAATCCAAATAGAAGCCGCCAGAATCGTTACTGGTGCGACCAAATTATGCGAAATTAATAAACTTTATGATGATTTAAAATGGCAGAAACTCATCGTCCGACGTAACCAACATAAGTTAACAATGTTTTATAAAATGACCCACAATTTAAGTCCGGATTACCTTCAGTCTATAGTCCCGGAACGAAATGAAACAAGATCAACCTACACGCTTCGTAACAGCTCAAACTACTCACTCATTCAATGTAAAACAACACTTTATTCCAATTCCTTTTTGCCTTCTACAGTACAAAACTACAACAACCTACCTGAAGAAATAAAAAAACATTACAAGTTTGACAGTGTTTAAATCAAGGTTACCTGGCAACACAAATAAACCCCCTTTGTATTATAATACTGGTACCAGGCAACTCCAGATCCAACACTGCAGACTACGTTTAGATTGTAGTCCTTTAAATCAGTTCCTTTTCAGAAGAAACCTTGCCAACTCACCTTTATGTTCTTGTGGAGTCATTGAATCAACTGACCACTATCTTTTAAGATGCCCTAATTTTGACAACCATAGACAACACTACCTTAACAACTTACCTTGCCCCCTTCTTCTCCAAAACTTATTATTCGGATCTGAATATCTTTCTGTCGACGAAAACAAGTTCGTTTTACTCAAGTTCAAAAATACATCGAGGCAACCAAAAGATTTGCATAAGCTTGTTTTACGCTTGGCTGCTCTTACCATCCTTCCTTTCTTCCCTCATGTACACCTTCACTCATTCCCTTTCTTCTTCGCCCTCTCTCTCTCTCTCTCTCTCTCTCTCTCTCTCTCTCTCTCCCTCCATCTTTTTACTTTCTGTTTCCCTTGTTATGCTGTACTAAACTTGAATATATTACAGTAACTGTAACTTGTGAATCAACTTGATACCGGATTATGATATGCACATTGAAACAAATTACTTTAAACATCTGGAAAAGAGTTAATATAAGTGTAGTTAACACTTGTTCTCTGATCCATTCACTTTATGTTAAATATTTATGTTTGTATTTATATGTGCTTATGATGAATAAATATAGTTTAAACTAAAGTAAAGGTTTTATATTTATCTAAAGGTATAAAAATCATGATTGTGTTGATCCCTTTTTCGTTTCGACCAAGAGTGAGTTTTGATAAAATTGCGTCAGAATCTTTTAAAAACTATGGTTCGTTGAATAATTTAAAGTTATGTGTGTATATACTAAAAAAAACAACATTACAAAACAAAAGAATTCAATATATATATAGGCGAAATTTCAAAGCACTTATAACCGTAGTAGAATAAATTCATAAAACTAATTGCATATTAAGCACATGTTTAGTATAATAAAATCGTATTATGAGGTTAACTTAGCACATTTTAAAAAGCACACAAAAACCAGCTGGTGTCCTGTTTAAAATTCAATCTGAATATTGATATTTTAGTTAATTTGAAGCAACATGATGAAATGCGACAATGTATACTAGTATTACTTTTGAGTACGTTTAACTATTGCTCTTTCTATTTCTCTCTTTTTGAAAATGATTATTGAAAAACCATGCACTATTTGCCTCTCTACTTTTTGGCTGCGTGTGGAGGCTGTGTCTACTGGATGTAGCCATTCCTGATATGCATATTTCACTTTTTTCCAGGAATCGACAAATCGAAAGTGAGATGTCATAATTCATATTATGTAGACGATTTGGCATCTGTGTTTAGAAACTAACGTATTCCTGATTATGCATAAACGCGTGCCTTTAATTTGTATGAGCTCTGTCATTTAATTAAAGATGAATAAAGACCCAGCTAACCGGACGCTGGCCTAATGTATACAGCTACTATTCCCGGATGTTAGTCACATAGCAATTGATTGCTTTGTTTTGCTCATGCGCATTTCAGAAATCAAAATCGTAGGTTAATAGACAGATATTACTTCTGCTAAAATTCTACAGTTAGTACATACAATAAGTCCCAACACAACGAAAGAGGTTAATATCTAGCTTTAAAGCAAACAAGAAATATCTTTTAAAAAAGATAAACGGCGGAGATGGTATATGAAATAATGCAGTTGTTTTATTCACTTCGTCTTGATTTACGTGAAAATTAAATCATTTCATTGATATGCTGTATCAATGACTTTTTTTATTAAAATTACTTAGATTTGAATGTACAATTACATAACACACATATTATAGAACAGATAAATAGATTTAAGTTTTGTTAATAAATGTGAATCTAATAATTATGAAAAACGTATTTTTAAGGACTTGGCTTTATTAATAGCTTAAACATAATAAACAAGGTAGCGGAGGATGTATCAATTACGGAGATAATAAATAAATTCAGTAAAGATCTAAAAACTTATTGTTATCAATAAAATAGTAATAACGAGTTATAATTGTTTTCTTTATAAAATTGAAGACAATTTCCTAGGAATATGAAGCAATGCTAGAATATACAGCAACTTTCTACTTTATGAAAGCTGTATGCTTTAACAGCAATCTGATAAGAAAATCATCTCCAAAAACCGCTACGCTAACACAATCTTAGACCTGTCTTGAGTGCGATTGGTTTAATAGCGAACACGGAAGTTTTTATCGCGTAACATTTTACACGTAGTTGTCAGATTTAAGACAAGTAAGCACATCGTCCAATCCTCAGTCGTGATAAAGAATTATATTCTTTTGATCAGATATTATATGATATATCAATTGCTGAAAGAATAAAATATATTTAGTGAAGATTTCAAGACTTCAATAGCGAAATCAGTGTTCATATCGCGTAGCATATTATATACAGCTGCCAGATTTAAGAGACAGGTAAGCACTTCAATTACTGAAAGAGCTGGGATAACGTTCCTTTAACTAAAATTTCACAAATATAACTATAGTTCAAGCTAGCAGATTTTTATTACTTAATATTAGGCTTTACAGTGAAAGTATAACATAGTTTTCTTTAAGGCAGTTCCGCTTACTTTCACTTTCATTTTGGATAGGTTGATAAAGAGTGGTTTTATTGATTTTGACAAATAAACCTAGCTAATGACGAGTACTGGAGGATGCCTCATTTCAACATCTTTCGACTAAACTGAATAGCAAAGATCTAAACATAATGTAGTGTAAACTAATTGTTTAAAAATCCCACTAGATACCTCTTCACCCTGCTAGATGCCTCTTTTGGTATAAATAGCTACCAATCGAAATAGTTTATTTCGTTTTCCCGCTGCATAATAATAGAAAACGAGCATTATTTACCTCACTTCATTGGTTAATAAATTAGGTCAAATGCAAGCTTAGACAGCTACGCCTTAAAAATCGCATGCAAAATTAAATGTCTAGTAAATGTTTTATCATACCTTACTATCGATTGTCCTCTGCAAAAAAGTTACATTATATCTGTATAAAAATAATTGAGCAATTCTTTTCACGAACTAAATATTTTAAAAAATTCGGAGCTTTACGCAACTACACAAAAGACTAAGGACTGAATAGTTTGCCACAACTGATTAAAACTGTAGAGCAATATTTATATTTAATACCAAAACCATATCTTTTCTTTTGATAGAAATGTCAAAATCAGTTCTAAGTTGCTCTTAAAAAGCATTATAAAACAAAACCACACATAAAATTAGAAACTCTGGGTTGTTGCATAAATTTTGAATGATAATATGAAGAGAATGTTTGTGTTTGACCAGATATTTTTATAGGCGTAAACGAATTGTCGGTGATATTTCCGTGCCGAGGGCCAACCCGATCTCTATTCAACTGAATTCGCAATAGGCTTAATTTCACATTTGCGGAAGAACACAATACGAACTGTTCTTTTAACGATTTCACTAGAATAAGAGACTTGTTTCTTAGTAAATAAGTAAAGTTAACTTAAGTTTCGTTTAATTGTTTTTTAGAATGTAAGATTTTGCTGTTCTTACCGATACATGTATTCATGCAATTAGATGGTAAATCAGATGTTGTACAATAGCCAAGCATGTCCGTACAAAGATGACATCTGTGATATGTTTCGCTGCAATACTGATATGTTCTGTAATGAAATTAGCATATAATAATAAAAGTACTGAACGTGTACTGAGCGGTTTTGCTTACCGCTTTCTCTACAAGTCTAGTGAGTCCCGTAAATTTGACTGAAAACAGCTTGCAAACGTTAACACATCCTAAGATAAACCCATTTTAGACTAAAATAAGTTGCCAATGATTAGTGGTTTCTAACATTTATGTTTGGAAACTGAGATGTAGTCAGGTTTCGCCGTAAGCAATGTTTGTGTCCTCTAAATGCTTACCCATTGCATAGGTCGCCATAGCAGTACTTTCGAGTATTTTCTTTCATTTTATTTTTCAACTGGTCGCATGACACTGACATAAAGTTGAGAATCCCCAATGTTAGCGCCAACAGCAACAGTTTTGTCCTCATCTTGCTGTAAGTAGATAGACAAATCGTTAGGACTACACAATCAGTGTAGTATTTCAGCATTTGCTTTTGTCAAATATTTTACAATGACCCACTTCAATCTCAATTAAGTCAGATCTATAGCTTAGCGGTTTTCGGGAGATGATTTCCATCAGACTGGCCTCACATTATCTCAACATCGATTATAGTAATAACTTGTCATGAATTTAGTCTTTGTAATAGGAATCAAAATTCAATTTATGATTTAAAGGTCACTTAAAAGAACAGCTGATGACAACAGTTCTGACCAGTTTAAATTAACATTATTAATGATAACCCTTATGAAACAAAAAACATGTTTTTTATTTTTTTTTCAAACCTTTATATGCCTTTTGCAAGATGATACTCAAGATGGCCAGCGGGTTCAGTCCAATTTAACTTTTTACAAGCTATTTGTCTATTTGGACGGAAAGTTTATTCGTTATTTCGATTTATAATATACTTCGCAAAATTTGATAAGGGCCTCATTTGTCGTCTGTATTTATTATACTAAGGTGAACATTTTAAACAGTTTATGATACATGATCGAAGTTGATTATCCAATGAATAGGTCATGTGAGTTAAATTATTGAACTGAAACACGAGTGTAAATTATCTTAAGGAGAAAATTTATAGACTTCGAAAGTGGTCCTTATCACATTTTTGGTAGTATGGTTGGATGTTACCTGAAACGTTTAGTTAATCAACTGAAGCTTGATTAGTGAATACTTACTTACTTTGTTATTTCGTTTTATTTGTTATAGGGGTTAATATTTTTCAATGGTTTAGAAATACCAGTAGAGAAGCAGCCCATTTCAACGAACGATAAGTCTGGTCTTAACATGTATGGTTTATACCGTATGTTCGATAGGATCCCAAAACTGTTTATATTTAATCTCTATGTACTTGTTTACCGTACCAATCAGCGATTCATTCAGGTTTAATCTAGTTGAACGTTATTAGTTTAAATTGAAACTTGCATTAAAGAGAAACTAAATATTTGAATTTTATAAAATAGTGTTATTGTTTATGAATATTGTTTTAATTTAATTTTAAACTGACTTTGAAATGCTTCGAAGATGATATAATAAACATGATAACAAATTAATACTTCAGCCTTTAAATATGTCCAAAACTTCCGGGATGTTTACTGTACATGTATATGTACCTGCCTTACAACCTCTTAGTCACTTCCGACCATTGTTGAAATGTATTACGTTTGAAAAAATGAAGTTCATATAACAAAATAAGGTTTATATGTTCAACGGTTGTACTTTTCCCTTTAATGTTTTCACCATGCTTTGTCCATAATATTATAGTTTTGACATGATTTTGCCATTCATGTTAAATCAAATAATTTCAGATAGTTCGTAATTATCCTATGTGACGAATAATATAGCAGTAAGATATGACGTAATTAAAAATACTTATTGACATTAAATACGTATAAAATTGATTGTATTCAAAAGGAAGATACATGTATAACTTTCTTTAAATAATTCCTTAAATTACTTACTTAATATTAGTCCGTTAAGTTTTGACTTTGAAAGGTTTGTCCTAAATGGACTGAAAAGTATATATACAAATGAAATGAAAAGTATTTATATAGTGATTTTATAATAAGTCATTTTCTAATTATAATTTGAGTGGGATTCCATGTGGGTTGCCGACATGTTTTCCTACTGCGAAGATAAGATGTGTTAATAAACGAAACGAAACGAAACGAATAAATACGAAGGATTATCGAAAAGTTTGTCACTGCCTCGGGGACGCAAACATTTGACGTCATATCGTTTTATGTTTGGTATAAACTGATCGTAAGTCGGACACGAGCTAGAGTCGGACGATTTCGTACCCAGTTTGCATAGTAAACTGCCCATTAAGCGGTTATAAAATCAATTTCGCTACGTAGTAGTACATTTGGTCTTTACCGAGTTGTCTTTTTCAAGAAAATAACGTATATTCGGCCTTTTCAAGGTTATTTCCCCTGAATAGTCCACTCCAGGAAAATTTCAAAATATTTTGTTCAATAAAAATTTCGATAGTTCTGAAAGAGCTTAAGAAACCACAATTCATTGCAGGTAAATGCTCTTATATTTTATTTGTGGTGATATAAGTAAGTTTTTTACGTGTTTTTTAACTTTTTTAATTGTTTTTTCAATGTAAAAACACATCTATGGATGTTTAATGTAGACTAGTTAACATGATATTGAGTCGGACGATGAATTTAGTACATTTGATCTTAAGTCGGTCTGTCCGACTCATAATCATTTGTTAATGAACTGCTATTAAGAGCTTCCTACAACATAGATTTGAAATTATAAGAAAGTGAAGCTTCGAACAGGGTTCGAACCTCGGACCTACTGCTTACCGTTCCAAAGCTGCTATATTAATTGATCCACCAAAGTCGCATGATATGAAATCTACTAAATATAAAATGTACATGTTACAAAAACGGAAACATATTTACATATATTGTGCTAATTTATAATAGGCATTTTGTTAGTTACTAAGCTAATGTTAACAATGTTGGTTTAATGATGAAGAATGTAATAGTGCAGGGCATATTATATATATTGTTGGAATGCACCACTGGTGTCGAAGAGAAGTTGAGGTGGACGTTCCACAGTACTGTGTACAAGAAACAGAAAATGCCTTCGATAAAAACGCCGTTGCTGTTTTCAGATACTGATTTGTTCAGATATTCTTTCACGGACAAACATCTATATATATATGCCCTTCTTTTACATTTCGATCATTATTTAAAAAGGTTTAAAGATAAACTGACACATATTTAGTTTCCAACAAAATACTTTCCAATTTATTTAATTACCAATATCTCATATAAATATTGAAATACAAAACTTCACATACTTTCATAAAATTAATTTACCCGATATCGAGGGACTATCGGCCATACGTGGTATACATGACACGTGTCTGAATACTTCCTGCTTCCCGCGGCTGTAGAGTGCGCGTCATATATCACAAGTCGTTTGATCATCGGATGCACCAATTAAATCAGTTATTTGGGGACAGGGGCCAGTATATCATGTTATACTAGAGCGTGGCCGGCAGAGGTCCCGGATAGCTAGCGGCATAGATCACACGCGGGTCTACGAACCAGTAAAACAGAACAGGGAAAGTACCTTGCGCTTTTAGAGATAATCAATTAACATTATTTGTCTTCATTAGAGCAAATCTAAACAATATGCTTTCTTTACATTTCTACTTTGTGGCTGCGCGCGAAGGATTAATTTCTAAAATGCATATTCTTAATAAGCCCTTTTTACTAAAACAATAAAGACTGTTAGAGTTCTGTATCGTTGTCATTTAAAACCAGATTTAGGATAGCAACACACTTAGATATTTGTGTATAAATCGCCTATTTGCTAAGCGCAGAGTTATTAATATTCTAGTCCATATACTATTTGCTATAGGCGGATGCAAAAGGGGAAGTGATTGGGTTACCCTATATTTAATAGGCATATCTTCGTTCGTTTTTTTTTTAATTTATTCTAAATATTCTATGCAGTTCGCTGTATAATAAGCCAAGACGGACATGATGTTTTACTTTACAAAATGAAAATACTATTTTATTTTTATTACTCAACCCCAAAACAACCGCTTTAGCGAAAGCATGAACTAAGAACCATCCCCGCAAGGATATATTGACGGAACGGTTTTAGTTAATTTTCGGTGGAGAGAAGGGCGGTATCTTCTCGCCTCATACAAGCCACTTTATTTTTTACGGTAATGTCACTGAAAACAGCAACGGCGTTTTTATCGAAGGCATTTTCTGTTTCTTGTACACAGTAATGTGGAACGTCCACCTCAACTTCTCTTCGACACCAGTGGTGCATTCCAACAATATATATAATATGCCCTGCACTATTACATTCTTCATCATTAAACCAACATTGTTAACATTAGATTAGTAACTAACAAAATGCCTATTATAAATTAGCACAATATATGTAAATATGTTTCCGTTTTTGTAACATGTACATTTTATATTTAGTAGATTTCATATCATGCGACTTTGGTGGCTCAATTAATATAGCAGCTTTGGAACGGTAAGCCGTAGGTCCGAGGTTCGAACCCTGTTCGAAGCTTCACTTTCTTATAATTTCAAATCTATGTTGTAGGAAGCTCTTAATAGCAGTTCATTAACAAATGATTATGAGTCGGACAGACCGACTTAAGATCAAATGTACAAAATTCATCGTCCGACTCAATATCATGTTAACTAGTCTACATTAAACATCCATAGATGTGTTTTTACATTGAAAAAACAATTTAAAAAGTTTAAAAACACGTAAAAAACTTACTTATATTATTCGTCACATAGGATAATTACGAACTATCTGAAATTATTTGATTTAACATGAATGGCAAAATCATGTCAAAACTATAATATTATGGACAAAGCATGGTGAAAAAATTAAAGGGAAAAGTACAACCGTTGAACATATAAACCTTATTTTGTTATATGAATTTCATTTTTTCAAACGTAATACATTTCAACAATGGTCGGAAGTGACTAAGAGGTTGTAAGGCAGGTACATATACAGTAAACAATCCCGGAAGTTTTGGACATATTTAAAGGCTGAAGTATTAATTTGTTATCATGTTTATTATATCATCTTCGAAGCATTTCAAAGTCAGTTTAAAATTAAATTAAAACAATATTCATAAACAATAACACTATTTTATAAAAATCAAATATTTAGTTTCTCTTTAATGCATGTTTCAATTTAAACTAATAACGTTCAACTAGACTAAACCTGAATGAATCGCTGATTGGTACGGTAAACAAGTACGTAGAGATTAAATATAAACAGTTTTGGGATCCTATCGAACATACGGTATAAACCATACATGTTAAGACCAGACTTATCATTCGTTGAAATTGGCTGCTCCTTTACTGGTATTTCTAAACCATTGAAAAATATTAACCCCTATAACAAATAAAACGAAATAACAAAGTAAGTAAGTATTCACTAATCAAGCTTCAGTTGATTAACTATACGTTTCAGGTAATATCCAACCATACTACCAAAAATGTGATAAGGACCACTTTTAAGTCTATAAATTTTCTCCTTAAGATAATTTACACTCGTGTTTCAGTTCAATAATTTAACTCACATGACTTATTCATTGGATAATCAACTTCGATCATGAACTGTTTAAAATGTTCACCTTAGTATAATAAATACAGACTACAAATGAGGCCCTTATCAAATTTTGCGAAGTATATTATAAATCGAAATAACGAATAAACTTTCCGTCCAAATAGACAAATAGCTTGTAAAAAGTTAAATTGGACTGAACCCGCTGGCCATATTGAGTATCATCTTGCAAAAGGCATATAAAGGTTTGAAAAAAATAATAAAAAACATGTTTGTTTTTTTTTTGTTTCATAAGGGTTATCATAAGTAATGTTAATTTAAACTGAAGTCAGAACTGTTGTCATCAGCTGTTTTTTTAAGTGACCTTTAAATCATAAATTGAATTTTGATTCCTATTACAAAGACTAAATTCATGACAAATTATTACTATAATCGATGTTGAGATAATGTGAGGCCAGTCTGATGGAAATCATCTCCCGAAAACCGCTAAGCTATAGATCTGACTTAATTGAGATTGAAGTGGGTCATTGTAAAATATTTGACAAAAGCAAATGCTGAAATACTATATTGATTGTGTAGTCCTAACGATTTGTCTGTCTACGTACAGCAAGATGAGGACAAAACTGTTGCTGTTGGCGCTAACATTGGGGATTCTCAACTTTATGTCAGTGTCATGCGACCAGTTGAAAAATAAAATGAAAGAAAATACTCGAAAGTACTGCTATGGCGACCTATGCAATGGGTAAGCATTTAGAAGACACAAAAATTGCTTACTCTACCTAATTATTTCAAGAATACTGAAACACCCATCGTTTGTTATAAATATAACAAGCCTATTAGAAACACAATTTTCAATTACAACAAAATTACCTCGGATTTACAGATTGTTGAAAACACACCATCATCTTGAGACTGTTCTAATTCAAAATTTTGCTATCAACCTGCCGGTCATATCGTTACAGGGGATCTAAATGTTATCAAAGACTTTAGAATCCGCAATTTAATTTCAAAAGGTCCAAAATACAGAATTCCATCGGACATCGACTTTAATACCTGTCGTGCGGAAATTGCAAAGCAAGATTTATCGCTAACTCTAGTTCTTGTACAATTACAAAGTTATCCGTGCTCTTAACATCTTGTCTTACAGCTATAAAAGAACATGTAATTAGGTATTGCGAAAAAGTTTTTGAAACTACTGGCAAAAATTTATTTTGGTCTATAAAAAATTCAAATGACGTTTTGAAGAAACTTAAATCAAATAATTTTCAGGCGTTCTGTTTGTCTACATATGATTTTTCTACTTTGTATACTTCTCTCCCTCATAATATAATAAGAGACAAGCTAACCAGTCTCATTGAAAAAACTTTTGCTAGAGAAAATAAAACATTTATTGCTTGTAATGAACATAGGGCATTCTTTACAGATGGTTCTTATGATAATTATACTTCATGGACCTGTCAAGACCTTATACAGGCGCTCACATTTTTATTGGATAATATTTATTTGAGATTTGGTACCTCTATTTATAAACAAGTAATAGGCATTCCAATGGGTACTAATTGTGCACCCCTTGTTGCTGATCTGTTTTTATACTGTTATGAAAGAGATTTTATGTTATCTCTTTCTACCGAACATCAAGATGATATTATTACAGCTTTTAACAACACATCGAGGTACCTTGATGATTTATTAAATATAGATAATAACCATTTTCCATTACTGGTTAATAAGATTTATCCTAAAGAACTACAGCTTAATAAAGCGAACACTTCAGAAAAGCAAGCAAACTTTCTTGATTTAAATCTATCCATTGACAATGGGTACGTCACTACTAAAATTTATGATAAAAGAGATGATTTTAATTTTAATATAGTAAATTTTCCATTTCTAGACGGCGATGTTTCTCGTGCGACTTCTTACGGGGTTTATATCTCACAGCTTGTTCGCTTTTCAAGAGCTTGCAACGATGTGAATGATTTCAATGAACGTAATCTTTGCATTACAGAAAAACTTTTAAAACAAGGTTATAGGTATCACAAATTAAGGAAAACCTTTTGCAAGTTTTATCGCCGATATCCAGATCTAATTCATAAATACAGGTGCAGTTTAAAATCACTATTGCAACAAGGTATTTAACAGCCAGTTTTTTATGGAGATTTAATTTATAAACTTAAGAAGATAAAAGGCGATGTTAATTTCTCCCGGTTATTCGTAAAAACCATCTGTAAATTTAAAAAGAAAGGTTACCAACATGATGTTTTACAGCGCTCTGCAAGCCTGGTGATGTAGGAGGTGCAATGCCTGAGAGTGGATACTGTGATGGAAATGTCGGTGACTGCATATATTGGTTTACATAAGGAGTTTGCTGGAAGTTCATATTTGGGTTCTGATTTGGGTTCGGAGTTTGAAAAGACATATTTGGAGAATACTGGTTGCAATACGGAGTGTCAAAGTTCAAAAGATTTGTATATAATCCATGAAAACGCTTACTCTGTTGAGATTGATTGTTTACATCGTTTACATCGTTCGAATTGCAGGCACCTGACTGACCTGAGTCCGTTTGTTCACCTGTGGAATGTCCATTCCCATTTGGCGGGGAAATCACTTTTCTTTTCTTTGTTTTCTTTGTTTTGTTATGTACCTCTGATTTACTTTTATCCGAATTTTTATCCGTGATTTTCTTTGCTGGCATTAAGGAACAATGTTATTATATCCATATGACACAAAATAATTCCTTTCACTTATCAAAATTTATTTTATTTCGAATTTTCTTTCCCACTCTAAATTTCGTGTCTTCACACTACATGATCACGTGACAGTGAATTGCACGAGATACACGCTTCTTGCGCGAAGCATGTGAAAAGTTTTCGTCGTGGGTGGTATTTGTGTTCTGTTTAAGTTTTGTCTAGGAACGATTCGCATGAATGACACGATGCTTTCGATCAGAATTTTGCATTTCTTGGTCACATATAGAAAATATTGCTTTCAACATTCAATTATTTAACAAATATCACAACAATTTAAACTCCTGTTTTGAAACTGAACGTTTCAAATTTAGATTTTGTCGAATCCTTTCTGCACTTAAAAGGCAAGTATCTATAATTAAAAAAAAATGTACGATCTTTTACACTAGATTTCACTGGCGGTGATCTTTCTCCGGTAGATAGTTGTTATTTATTACTGATCTTGTTGTTTATTTTTAGTTTCTAAATAAGTGTACTTCACACACAAAATACAGCATTTTATACGATGTCTGGTCCAATATTTATTACAAGTTGCGTTTCGTCTAAATATAATTATTCAGCACAAGTTTTAGCTTTCCAAAAAGCTAGTCGGTCATTAGCAGATAAATTAATAGAATAAATATGTATTCGTGCTTGCATTTATTTTTGGACTAATGGAAGTCAAGGACTTGTCCAGTTTTCAGTCGACCAATGCCACATAAATTGTATCTGACAAGCCATTTGTGAATTTAGTTGAAGTTTCAAGTTTCAAGATTTTTTCCATTTACATTTCTCTGTATGTACAATACATAAACAAGAGAACTGATAGTGCTTGTGTTGTCTACCTTACTGTACTTGTCAAAATAATGTTATTGTTTAGTATCGACAAAAGACCGAATCCAGATCCGTTATATTGCATGTGTATGGGGAAGCAGACATTGGAGTCAGAGGCATCCCTGGAAAGCTTTTACAAGTTAAACTCAATTTGGATTGCAACTGCGACCAGTCCAGCCGTTCACTTTTGATCCCAGAAGAGAACGCATGGATAGATGTGGTTTTGAGAGGGAATCGGGGAATCAAAATAAATCAATTCGTGTTTCTTTCAAAATGCATAAATTCAAGGGCAAGTTTTGAATATTGGGGCGACGGGAAATTTGTAACATAAATTAAATAGCTAAAGTTTAAATGATAAAAATACAGATGCACGTACAGAATTGTTACCAAGTCTGAATTAATTTTAAAATAATCGTTTAATTTTTTTCTTAAAATAGATGAAAAGGTCACTTTGAAAACCACTAAACACGACAAATATTAAAATATTGCAGGCTCGGTTTGGTTGAGTCTGTTAAAGACTTTTAAGCATTTCAAAAACATAAAATACCTCATCGTAATAAGTGCTCCAACTTGGACATCAAAAGAACAGAGAAATAGATAGATCTCAAAAACAGGCAGTTTTGCGCAACAAGCTCAAAACTAAACACTTTTATGCAAATCTTTGAGAAAGAACATTGTATATAAATGTCCCTCTGAATGAGTAATTGCAAATAAAAGGTCAAATGTAATGTTCATAACTAATAACTAATGAAGAGATGGTTAGTCATTTAAACAACTAGGTTTAAACGCTCGCAGCTCGGGTTTTAACATTCTCAAAGTGCGATTGGGAACAGCAAAGTTATGAGGTTGATTAGCTGATAACAACTACCTTGAATACCTTGAATCTTCGGAGTCTTCAAAAAGTCGATGACTTGTGTACTCCCCCTATAAAGTTATTAACTATGCCCGGTTCATATATACTGTCTGTATTAAACCTCTTATACGCCCATTCTTTGTCCAGTTTGGTCTTAAAACTAAGAATTGTTTCACTACATACGGTTTCTTCTTTTAAACTGTTCCACTGGTCAATACTTCTTGCAGGAAAAGTGTTCAATTTTAGCGATTTATTACATCTGATTTTTTCAATTTTGAATATGTGTCCCCGTGTGACATTTTCATTGAATTTGAAGAATTTTTCATAATTGATGTCTTCAAAGTGATTTATAATCTTGAAAATTTCAATAAGGTCATATCTGTTTCTTCTATAATGAAGCGTAGGCAAGTTAAGATATTCTAGACGGTTTCTATAACTGAGATTTCTTATTTCTGGAACTAGCTTTGTAGCGCGACGTTGCACATTTTCTAGAAGTTGCATGTTTTTCTTTGTCCATGGGCTCCATACAGAACCACCATAGTCTAATATTGAACGAACAAGACTTTTATACAAAGTCAAAAAAGCATGTTTATCAAGACGTGAGAATGTACGTTTGATTAATCCTAAAATTTGATTAGCTTTGTTCACTATTTGGCTGATATGCTTGTCAAATTTCAAGTTACTTTGAAAAGTAATTCCAAGATCTTTTTCTTCTTTAACAACAGGTAAGTCCTTGGCAGTACCACTTTTATCAGTCATGGAGTATGTGAAAGGAAATTTAATGTTCCCCATTTGCATTGACTTGCACTTGGGCACTGAGAATTCCAACAACCAATTCTTTGACCATTCACTCAGTATATTCAAATCCTCCTGAATTTCAATTTGATCATTTTGGGAAGTTATTCCTGAATAAATTTTACAGTCGTCAGCAAAAAGTTTGCATACTGATTTCAACTTGTCAGGCATGTCATTTACATAAAGTATAAATAATGTTGGTCCTAGTACCGAGCCTTGGGGTATTCCTGATGTTACGTTTTCCCAATCAGAAAATTTACCATTTATGGAAACACGTTGTCTTCTATTGGTTAGAAAATTTTCAACCCAGTCAATAATTTGACCACCAAAACCGTAACTTTTCATTTTCTCTAGAAGCCGTCTGTGAGGGACAGTATCAAAAGCTTTCTTGATGTCTAGATATATAACATCTGTTTGTTTACTTTCATCAAAGTTAGAAACCCAATCATTTAAAACGTCAAGAAGTTGTAAAACACAATTTCTCTTGTTTCTGAAACCATATTGACAGTCACTGAATAAGTTATTTGAATTCATATGATCCATGATGATCTGACGTACAGTTTTTTCACAAAGTTTACAAGGTACACTTGTTAAACTGACAGGTCTATAGTTAGTGGTATCTGATTTGCTTCCCTTGTTTTTATACAATGGAGTAATGTTAGCTTCCTTCCAAATGTCGGGTACTACACCTTCTGTAAATGATTTATTAAAAATAGTCTGAAGCGGTTTATGAATAATATTAGCGGTTTCCTTCAAGAATTTTGGATGGCAATTATCTGGTCCCATAGATTTTGATGGATTCAACTGGGTAATTTGCTTTGTTAATGATTCAGCAGATACAAATAATTCTGTAACAGGTACGCCATGATACCTGGTATCAAATAATGGTAGAGGTCCAGGATCCTCCTGTACGAAAACCGATGCAAAAAACGAATTAAGTAAATCAGCCTTTCTCTTGTCATCTGACACAATTTCACCATTGTCATTTAAATCCGAAATACCTACTTTGCATTTTGTTTTTTCCCTTACATAATTCCAAAAGCCTTTAGGGTTTGTTTTAACATTTACTATAATATTTGTTTCATAATTTCTTTTCATTATTCTAGTATATTCTGTGCAATCATTCCGTGCTTTTTTATAATCTTCAAAATCATTTCTGTTTCGCGTATGTATATAACGTTGCCATGTTTTGTGTTTACGTTTCACTCTTTTCATGCATTCATTATTCATCCATTGTTCTCTCTTAATGTTTTGACGAGATGAAATTTTAATTGGCACATTTTTTTCTACAGTTTCATTCACTTTAGATAAAAAGTAGTCCCAGCCATCTTGAGTATTCATTGTTTCAATACAGTCCCAGTTTGTGTTTTTCATATCTTCTCTAATAGAATCATAATCTGCTTTGAAAAAATTTCTTTTCACAGTATTGCTTTCACCTCTAGACGGACAGCACAGTAATTCTGCTATGAAGCAAACATGGTCACTGAATCCCAGGTTAACACTATAATTAATTTGGTCAACAATTTCACTTTTATCTACTAGAAATAAATCCAAAATATGGGGATTTTGGCCATCTCTATAACGGGTTTCCTCGAGAATATGTTGACTGAGATATTGGTCTCTCAAACACTCTAAAAAGATAAACTCTGGGTGATTCACATTATGAGGTGTTGTCCAGTCCTCCCAAGAAATGTCGGGAAAGTTAAAGTCACCTACTATCACTGTATAATTATATTTCATTTTCAATGCATTTTCAATTTGTTCAAATAACAGTTTGGTATTTGCTGGGCTACTAGATGGACTGCGATAAACCCCACCTAATAATAATTTTTCTTTAGAGTCCAGTGTTACGAAACACCAAATAGATTCATCAAATTGTGAATTGTTCAGCACATTGCATTCTGTAAAGGAAATGTCACTATTTAACATTATACATACACCCCTACTTTTGTCTTTGACATTACTTATCAATATACTGTATCCCGGTATTTTCATTTCATTTGAAGATATATCCATTGAGGACCCATTCTTCGGAAAAATTTCAGTAATTACCAAAATATCTGGTTTATATCTCTCCACCTCTACTTTCAGTTCATCCATCTTGTTTATAAGATTGTCTGCATTCGTGTAGAAAATTGAAAGTTTATTTCTATCAATTGATTGAAAATTTAACTCAACATCAGAAACACTAGATATGCTTTCAAATGACTGACTAAAATTTATTGTCCTATCACTTACAAATGACTGACTATCAAAAATAACAGTATCTTCACCTTCAGATGATTGACTATAAATAACCGTCTCCTCATCACTTTCAGCTATATAATCAAACTCATTATGAACAAGTAATGTCTCTGAATTTTCAAGTGATTGAACATTAAACTCGACATCAGGAACACTGGATATGCTTTCAAAAGACTGACTAAAATTTAAAGTTGTATTAGTTACAAATGACTGACCATCAAAAATAACTGCATCTTCACCTTCAGATGATGACGTTGCATAATCAATCTCATTACGAACAAGTAATGTCTCTGAACTGCCATTTTCTTGGCAGTCATATGGTAAACTAGTATTAAACAGTTCAAAATCTGAAAAAGTTTTAACATTTTCAACAGTTCCAACAGGATTAAATCTTTCAACAGTTAACAGTTTTAACTTATTTACATTACTTTCACCTTCAGTACATTTACTGGGACTGTCGAAATAGATCAGGTGACCTTGATCTATCCACGTCAGCCCTACCTCTCATTGCATACTGGTGCTCATGAAAAGGATGCTCGTTCCTTCTGTTTGCCCTCTACGAGCCAACCTTTTCTTATAAGCTTCATTCCTTTGTTTTCTAGTCATGTCTGACTGAAAATATACAGCTTTACAACGGACATCTTCATTGTTTTTCATTGTTTCCCTAACCGATTTCATAAATTTCTTTTTTGATTCAAAGGAATTTGCAATCAATTTCACTGGACGAGGCTTTGCTGCTGATGGAGTGTAACTACCAATACGAATGGGTTTTCCTTCAAATTAGGGATGGGAACGGTTATCCGGATAACCGAATATCCGAATAGTAAGATCGTATCCGGATACCATTCTCGTATCCGAATACCCTCAAATTCGTACGAATTTAGTTTCAATATTTTGTTAAAGGTTTGTAAAATATAACTGGTAAATCTTTCTAAACCACACTACACTGCTTGCACTAATCTCGATACTGACATGGTTTTCCCCAGGTGTAACTCGACCAGATCTGTATTCCAGACCGTGATCTTTTGTTTTGTTGATAGGTTTTGTTGATTGGTGTACCTTGAACAGAGCGTGTTAAATGACACCTGTCAAGTTGCAACAACTTGATTATTTTCGTTAACGAGAACAAACCTCAAATTATTGACAATTTATTGCAACAGAATTTTGAGCGAATATAATCTTGACAGTTTGTTATTTTGACATGACCGCATTAAAGACTTGAAAGGAAAAAAATCATTTAACGTTAGTCGCCGATATTCAAAAATATTAGATGATGCAATTAACTATTACCATAACTTTTACATGTATTTTAACCCTATACATGTGATTTATCGATAAATTGGTTACACAGAATATTATGTATGCGCTTGCAAGCGTCCACGTGAAATAAAACTCCAATTTTATCGAACCTTTTCTTGTACTTTTTCGCGGTAGCTAATTTTTTTTTCAACTCATTATTGACTTAAAAAGTTAAGTCGTTGGGTCCGAATTTTCACTTAATTTTTGTTTCCGTGATATACCCGATAGGTTGGTCGAGGACTCAAACGATCGCGATATAGTGTAACGTTTGTGCTTTTTAAATTTAAAATATTAAATCAGCAAAATTTTCTGTGGTCGATAAAATGATATGGTTATTTGGATATTATCCGGATACCGGATACGGTTATGCGAATAGTGATTTAGGTATCCGTTCCCATCCCTACTTCAAATATTTCATGGAAAGTTTCAATACCTAATATGTCACTCATAATAGACAAGATCTTACTTTCATCATCATTCTTTCGATCCACGGCTGTTTTTTCTGTACTTTCAGGTAGACCAAAACAAACAATATTCAGCTTACGGTCCTCACGTTCCTTCCTTTCTTTCAAGGCTTCATCTATTTTCATTTCAATATCAACCTCTTCAAGTTTCACAACCCTCTGTTCTAAATCTTCATGTGCCCTTTCAAGCTTTGCAACTTTAATCGTTGTTTTCTGTACTCCTGGAAAACTTATACGGCAGTGATAACAGAACCACATAATACCAGAATCTGTCTGATTTTTCCCTACTGTACGAAAAGATGTAGTATCACCAATTCTTGAACACTTGAAACACAATAAACTGTTACAGCAGTCGCATTCTACTGATTTTGACTTATCGCCAAGTTTTAGGGAAACTTTACATTCAGCACAAATGGATGTCTCTGAACTACTGTTTAAACTGTCAACATCATTTGGAGAGTCACCGGCGTTTGACTTACTACAAACACTTACACCCCTTCCACCATTTCTCGTAGTAACAGAGTCCCTAGTCTGGGCAGCGGCGCCTTTCTTGCTTTGGCTAGACATATTGGTGGGTGGGGTAATGGGCGTTACACAAATTACAATTTCTGTCACATATTTCTAACACTTGGGCATTTCATTATGAAGAATATAGGGGGAGATTTATCCAAACCATTCCTGACGAAGTATTATTCTTGAAACACTTAGATTAATGAAGATAAAAAAAATTTTCTTCTGGCGCAATTTTTTCAGCTTCCCGCCTAATTATGGATTGAAATGATTTTTCAACATACCTGACTAACGAAGTACTTGTCAATATTGGACACCAAAACTGAGGTAACATGTCACCATTTATCCTATAAATTGATATTAGACAAATTCAATAAACAAAATCATTATTGATGCTACCCTGGCACTCTAAACGTGTAACCATAAAGTGCAGTTAACCTCCTGTGGCCATCCTAGTCGTTAATCTCTGTCGTTTGCAGCTAATTGAGCGTATTGATGATTGTCTTTTAGCGTTCCGCCGACCCATTGACTACGCTATTGATATAAGATACAAAATATTGCCCATGCTGATCTCCTATGTTTACTTTATACAATGGTCATGTCACATTCGCTTAACATCCGGTAACCTTTGAGAACATTCACCAAAATTGCACTGGAAATCGCAAACAAATTGCAAAATCGCTGACCTCCTGTGTTTACTTTTAACAATTGTGATCTCACATTCGCTAAATTTCCGTTACATTCACAACATTTGCACAGGAAATTGCAAACACAAACTCTTTCTTTAAAAGACAGTATTTTGACAATTAGGCACACTTCCGAGTGTTTGTTTCGTCCTAAATGCTTGTTTAAAACATCTTCTCTTATATTATAAGCCTCCACTTTTTCACGACCGTATGTTTGGTGATTTATACCACAAGAAAGAAAAAACTAACGGTAACGCATGGGTAGAAGTTTTCAATTTTCAAAATGAACGCATGGACATAAGTTTTTTTGAAACCCGCATTATTTCATCTAACATGGAATACACTGAAATTGACATAATTAAAACAAAAACAAGAAAATGTGCAAGAACCAGCGATATATTGCATGTTTAAGTTCTAAAAAATTGTTGAAGATCAGAATAGTAAATATAATATTTTTGAGTCCCTGTCACGCTTCTCACCCCATCCCCCACCCCACACCCCGCCCTATGACAGTGACAAAATTTTGTTGTTGAACATAAACTCTAGATTTTGGAATACAATTACAACTTGATTGTCCTTGCTTTCTCTTTACTTTCTGCCAAAAATTGTGTTAGACGAAGTAGTAGAGTTTTACAAACCTAACAATCATGGTACTGTCAAGTAAATTATTAATAATGTTTGCAAATTTTTTAAAATGATAAGATTTATCACCAGCTGTAGTCCGATTTTACGCATTGAGCCGTGAATGTACTTATGTATTTATAGATTTTTGGAATATTCAACAAAATAGAGATGTTAGATACTCCCATCATAGCTCATTATGTTGAAATTGTACAGGCCTGTAACAAAAGATTTCATGGCCGTGGCAGTAACGCTTCTGATTTCTGGTAATATGACAATGGTTGTGTGTTCGAGTCCCATGAGGAGATTTCATTTTTCCTTCTGTTTTAATGCCATTTTTTTCAATACATTCATGTAGAAACCGACAAAAATGACATTAAACCGTACAAATTTCGAGTAATCTTTCATCAAGCGGGTTTTCGCGATCGATGCTTACTCAAAACACAGTTTTTGGGCGATGCCAAAACGTGGTTTTGAATAATGTAAATTATAAAAGAAAGAGAATGTAACAACAAGAGTTTACAGAACGCCATGTTTCACAATTAGTAAAGAGGTGTATGGGGTCAGGGCAAGCTGCTCAACAAAAATATATTGTTAAAAAAGGAAAGAACATGAACAAAATTAAAAGGGGGTTGCAAAATATAAAGATAGAACAGCTCGATACTATTAAATAAATAATATCATATGAACTAAATTAAAATTATAAGAAGGAAATGAAAGACAAAGTAAAAAGTTTCTTTTATTGGATTCGAACATGCAATGTTTTGCATCATAGCCCGAGATCTTATCCACTGAGCTATTGCGTCGTGACTAAATATCTGCTGCTTTTAACAGGTTTTAATGTCATATAAGTAAAGTAATTTAGCGGTTACTCCGTAAAATGACGCACTTTACCTATTTAGTATTATAACAGTTGACTTGTCCGAAAGGTCTCAGCTAAGGGGTCAAAATCGAACGATAATTAATGCATTCCTTCAAAACAAAGGATATATAAATAAACTAATGTTTGTATACATCCAATAAAAATAAAGCGCTTTCATTTCAAAGTGGCTTAAATTTTTAACTTCAGTGTCATGTG
Organism: Corbicula japonica; assembly: GCA_038501625.1. Taxonomy (NCBI): domain Eukaryota; kingdom Metazoa; phylum Mollusca; class Bivalvia; order Venerida; family Cyrenidae; genus Corbicula; species Corbicula japonica. The sequence goes on along the minus strand of JAZAYU010000553.1, from coordinate 17,333 downwards.
TTTTTGGTTAAAAAGTTATGCTAATGACCGACTAGCTTTTTGTAAACTTTTGTTTACAGTCAGTCTTTCCCGCCAAAGTCGATTATTCGTTAGTCTCTAAGAAAACATAAGCGATGTCTTGCTTTTGACGAACAAATACAAGATAACGGAACGAATCTATATCAGATATGGTATCATCCTGAACAGTTCTTTGATTCAAATAAAGTATCAGTTCAACTTATATGCAACTAATATTTGGCTTTACAGGTTTGCATCACGTGACTCTCTAAAAAAAAGACGCATAACATTATTTCTATACCCTGTAGAAAATACAACACACTTATGTTTACAAAATTTAACATGTCGTTATTGATCAGCTCGATTTCTGATTTCATGTAACTACAATGTTCAAATATTGTTTCATCAACATTTAGAAGACTTTTCTTGCAAACAGGGGGAACGGAAAAGCATTCTCAAGCTTTAGACGGGCGGCTTTGTCTAAAGTGCGGAACAGGTGGCATAGTCTAAATTATCCGTTCTGAACCGTGAATCACTGTTAACCGGTGTTCAGGCTAAAGATCTCAAGTTTGGTCGATTATAATATGTCGGTCATCAGGATGACCGACAAATAGCAAGTTTGGAAAAAGTGATCTCCCTTTGAATTATCAACAGTAGGCACTTTCCCGTTAGTCAAGAACAGGTTACCTCCCGTTGACATTGTACCATTATTTTTTTCTGTTTATACTGAACAAATATCCAATGCAACTCTAGAAAGCTTGTTCACTTTGTAGTATTGTAACACTGAATTTACATGAGCGTAATTGTATAAAATATTTGTTTCTAAGTTTCAGTGTCTAAACAAACTACTTTTCGAATACGCATGCATGCTTCAAAAACAAAACAAAACGCAACAATAGCTCATCGCACCTGCATCTTACTCAGATATTTAAATAAATATGAAGTGAATTAAAATTAATGTCCCGTGAATAGCGAACGATAGATATCAGTCGTATCGGGACGCACGTGGGGTTACATCATCAGAGCTAAATATTTTAGCACCTAAATGATTAAGATGTGTTGCTTTATTTTTTATAATAATGTAACATTATTCATAAGGCTTTTACAGTGTTGTTCAAAATACAAAGGTAAATACACTCTAAGGCATGCTAATCGTGCAGACAATGTTCTTTAATCACTTTAATTCTGTCATGTTTGCGCACGCTTGCCCCGCGCTGGGAATTTGCGGAAACTTAATATGAATCTAAAACTATATCGTTTTTTGATCGTGATTAACATTTTTCTGATGTAAAATGTTTAAAATTACTCAAAATTACCCGTGCAAACTGATGTTAATAATTCAATAAATTTATTTAATATGACTTCACATACGTTTAGTGATAATGATGCTACCATGCTGATATAGGGTGGCTAACAAATATGCTCATCTTCTGTTAATTTTATAACAACGTCCAGTGTACTTGATTTTAAATTTACAAATTAATAATTCCAAATCCTTTGTAAGCGGTTTGAAAATCTTATTATCTATAAGACGTAGATATCACTGATTGTTGTCATGGCAACATTTGCCCGGAAATTTAGGGAATTTACATGTACATTATGACATTTTTATTTTGACTCTTCTTTAAGAAACAACTAAATCATAAGCAAGAGCGAATGAATACCGCTCATAAATAAGGATTACCTTAACAAAATTTAATGAATAGTGTTTAAACTTTTTTACTGAGCAAGTGAAAACCTTCTACATTAATATCTGACACAAATATTGGGAACATTACGTTATTGTAAATTGGCGTTATTAATAACCTAGTATTTAAACAAAAAATAAATAGAGACACTTTATATAAATACGTGTTATTTACTGCCGACCGAAACCCGACGTATTTAACACTGAATTAATAATCAGGCGAATTTTCGAAACAAATAAATTTTATTTTTACATTTACAACAGTACTGAAATTTGTTGAACGAAAATATTTAGCCGCGGAAACGGTAAAACGCAGGGAAGAGGAAATGGAACGCTGGAAACGCTAGAAACGAAAGAAACGCTAGAAACGGAAAAACGCTGGAAACGCAGCGTTAAAAGCGATTTAATCGAAATGGAAACGGAATGGAAACGCAACGGAAACGGAATGGAAGCGCAGCGGAAAACGTTTCCAATTGAAATGGAAATGAAACGGAATGGAAACGCAAAAAATGTCAATTTCTTGATTTTTAGTACTGTAACAGGTGCGCGTTGCAAAGGGAGGTAAATTAGGACAGAATATTGAGATAACTCTGTATATCGGTAGGCCCCCATTCTAGCATTGTATCTAGTTGTTCTTGTTGTTTTATTTTGAGTTCATTGTTTTCCTTCTCTAGATTTTAAATTTTGTCACTTAGTTCCTTTGTTGTTTTGTCTGTACTTGTTGTGTTCTCGTACATGTGATCAAAAATTTCATTTAGAGTTTTTACACTTTTTTTTATATTAATGTACATTGTTCATGTGTGTTTTTAGCTCAGTTCCAATCTTTAATATATTTGCTTCAGCTTTTCTGATTGAGTGTTTAACCTCCTGTACTTCAGTTACTTGTTTTTCAATATTACTTATTCTTTCATTTTGTATTTTCAATGTGTTTTCAATTTTGTTCCAGGCTACACCTTGGGCTTCAAGTTTGTTGTCAATGTTTCCCAGTTTTGTATCAACTTTTGTGTTCAGGTCTTTCATAAAGTAAACAAACCACTTTCATATACAATTTAGCGTCTTACTGACAATAAACAGATCGTAAAACAAAAGTAAAATACGTTTAAATGCATCCTATCAGCGATGAACGTAAATAACATAACATTGTTTTTACACTCTTTTATCTGCGTTTCGGCATAAAGCCTTTTTCAAGATCATTTATAGAATATTTCAACATTTTTGTCATTGTTTCACAGCACAAACGTCATTAATATGCGTTACGTTGCACGCCAATTTGCGCGCCAATATACGGACATGTATCAATGAATATAATGTATCATACATATTACAATAAAAATTACAAATTAGCCTTGTAAATAAATTTTACCGATTATTCTATATTTATAAATGTATATGTATGATTTGTGTGTGTGCGTGCGTGTGTGTGTGCGTGTGTGCGCATGCACGTGTGCGTGTGTGTTTGTGCGTGAGTGCGTGCGTGCGTGTGTGCGCGTAATCTCGTGCGAGTAATTGCGCGTGCGTTCGCACATGTGTGTGCGCGCACGCGTGTGTGTGATTGTGCGTGTGCGTGCGTGCGTAATCCCGTGCGAGTGTGTAATTGTGTAACTGTGTGAGTGTGTGCGTGTAAGTGTCTCTGTGCGAGTGTCTAAAAGTGTCTAAATGTGTGTGTAATCGTTCGTGAGTGCGTAATTTCGTAATCAAATAAGCCTATAATCAATTAGACAATCAATTGGTATAATAATTGCGTAATCTTGTGAGAGTAATTTGGCGTGTGCAGGCGCGCGCTTGTGTGCGCGCGCACGCGTGTTTGCAATTGTGCGTGTGTAATCTCGTGAGAGTATGCGCGTGAGTGTGTAGTTGTGTAACCGTGTGAGTGTGCGAGCGTCTAAATGTGTGTTTAATCGTTCGTGAGCACGTAATTTCGTAATCAAATAAGCCTATAATCAATAAGACAATAAATCAATTGGTATAATAATTGTGTAATCTCGTGAGAGTATGTGCGTGAGTGTGTAATTGTGTAACCGTGAGAGTGTGTGCGTGTGGGTGTCTCAGTGCTAGTGTCTAAATGCGTGCGTGTAATCGTGCGTGAGTGCGTAACTTCGTAATCAAATAAGCCTATATTCAATTAAACAATAAATCAATTGGTACAATAAAAAAGAAACAAAAAAATAATGAAAAAATGATTGTAATCTATAACAATAATAACAATAATAATAATAATAATAATAAAAATAATAATTGTAATAATAATTAAAATAAAAATAATAAGAAAATTGATAATAATCATCATTACCATCATCACCATGAAATATATATAACATCTATAAATACATAAAAAAAAACTAAACAATCACTATCTGCAAAAAGATCTCTACTTATATTCTCTCCATAACACACTTAAACCTGTCTTTACATTTATTCCATTTGGTGTCTCTGTCTCAAATCTTTTAATCCATTCCAGTTCCTTGATTTGTCTATAATACTTTCCTTTATCCATAACTTTTTCTAACACTTTTACTGTCATATCTTCGATGCCATGGTTTTTTTCATTGAAATGGTCTGCCACTGGTTTCTTTCTTTTCAATCTTACATCCGCTTCGTGTTCCTTCATCCTCTCCTTAACAGTCCTTGAATTCTCACCAACGTAAACCACCTTTCTACATGTTCTACATCCAATTCCGTAAACAACGTTGTGCGTACTACATCCTAAATAATTCTTTTCAATTTCATTCTTGTCAAATTCCTTCACGTGTCTTTCCATCATGCAACAAACCACACATTCAGAAACTTTACAGAAACTATCTTTTCCACTTTCTTTCATTATCCGATTCAACTTTCCGTGTACAAGAATATCACCCAGGTTTTTGTCTCTTCTAAAGGCCACAAGAGGCGGCTCTCCAAATATTTTTTTGCATTCTTTCGGATTTGTGCAATGTTTTCAAACGTTTCTTTACAATACATTGTATATTTGGTAGCTGTTTTCCATATGTTAACACAAGTGGTACTCTCGTTAACTTGTTCTTACTACTCTTTTTCTTGAGTAGTTCTCTTCTATCAGCATCATCCGCTTTCTTCAATTGTTTCTCTATAAATTTTCCGCTGTATCCCCGCTTTCTTAACTGTCCTTTCAATATTTTCCTGATGTTTGTATATCCCTCAGTCTCGCTGCAGATTCGTTTCAACCTTAATGCTAATCCGTAAGGCACCGCCCGCTTTACATGCGCTGGATGGCATGACTCCTTGTTTACATATAAGTGTTTATCTGTAGGTTTAACATGCAAATCCGTTATCCATCTTCCATCCTTCAAACTTACAAGCGTGTCTAAATTACAATTATTAAACCTACAGACAAACACTTATATGTAAACAAAGAGTCACCCACTCATCCACTCGACAATGTTGCATGCAAAAGCTCAGAAACGTATAAAACATAAGAAGTTAATAACGTTGTGAAGCAAAAGAGCAGGAACTCAATGACCTTATCGAGACCAGAACCCTTGGAGTTAAACCAACAAGAACACAATGACAAAATTAAAAAAAAAAACAGATCAAGCTTTCAGGTTCTTTTACAAGATTTTCTCATAAACCTTCATAAACTCTATGTGGTTCATAAACCACAGCAACCGTCGTTTAACGAAAGACGTAAGCAATCAGCTGTAGATGGGTATATCACCATGTATAAAGAGCGCTGTAGATCTAGAATATAATGTTGGTAACCTTTCTTAAAAGCTTATAATTTGACATTTGGTCTGGTTGACAACAGGTGAAAGGTGAAAGTAAATCGAATATTAAAACCATGTTAAACACTAACTTTGTTATTTTACAAAGGAATCAGGTAACAAAAATTATCAAAAGATTCATCATTGTTTATATTAACTCACGAAAAATTGTAAAAATTTACTGGTACTACAGTACAGTATTCTTTGTACTGTGTAAGGCGTATATTGAGCATATGATCTATGATTGAGCATAGGGCAGATTTTTCGTATTGTCCATCGTTTCTCGTACTTTCTACCTATCTAGTCCATTCCTAATGTCGATCTAAGCCTACATCCTGTATTTATTATTTACTGCAGTCGATCCATAATTCGAGTTTCTGGAAAGCTGCAACACAAAGTCAATATATTTACAACGACTTAACGCAGAGTCACAAAGTCGCTTAAGGACGATTGCTGGCTTCTTGTGGGCATGTGCAAGATGCCGTAAAACCTTTCATAGTCGTAAAATACAGACCAGTTAGAATTCTTAATAAAATAAAAAATAAATAAATAAATTATCGAGTATTCATATTTAGATAGAGATATTCAATTTCATTCTGATAATGTACATGAAATAAGTGGGACTGCTTTACGATATGTCGTCAATGCGAGCGCCCGGGTGCTTGAGACTATAATTTGACAACAGACGTCAAATATTCATTGTGAACTGTAATCGTACGTCTATTTATTTAACCTTAAATGCATTCAGCGTAAAAAAATGAAAAGAAATAAGAAAGGTTTTTTTGTTTCTCCTATGTCAAATAATTCTAATGAAAATAATTTACTTCAGTTCCAAAAAATCTTCACAAGTTGATATTTTAACCCCACCCGGCGATGTTATTATTAGTGACCATTCAATTCAAGATCATGATTACTGTGTATTAAATATTAGTGACAACAACAATCCTGTTATTGATAATGCATGTGATCAGGAACCCAGCTGGAGATCTGGACGACGAGTCGTTGAGTTGGGCATACTAGCTGATGGCCTAAAAAGTTGCCAGAAATGTTCCCAACATTTGTTTTTGCATGAATGTATTTCAGTGACCACAGTTGGTTTAGCAGCTTTGCTGAATATACGGTGTGTTCAATGCTGCTACATAAACAAAATACCTACAGAAAAAAAACATGGGAAAAAGTTCGACATGAACACCAAACTGGGAACAGGTAATGGTTTAAATACTTTTTCATTATTAGTATAGATAAATGTAGTCATTATCTAAGTGTACTATGTGAGTTGGTAGCCAAGAAAAACATTGGTGTTACTTTGTCTTCTGCTTTTCGTGTTTGAGATTGCAGTGTATGTCAGTAGTTTGCCCAACAGTTTTGCCAATTATTGTTTAAAAGAAATGATTGTAATGCATTACCTTACATCGGAGATAGTTTGGTCCGGGTACATTATCTGAGGATAGTTTCACATAGTGCGTTTCGCACACAAGTACCGTCAAATGTTTACCAGTGTTTACTTTGTCATATTTTAATAAACTTACATCTTGCATAGATCTGTTTGATGAGTAGTAGCCAGGGTATTTTTACTTGTTATAGAATAAGGCTTGTCTTACTGGATGATTGTTAGTCACCATTTCAGTGATGAAATTTACATCACTCATTGTTTTTTTTTTCTCTTGGGGGAAGGGGGTCGCAGCCTTTGGAGGGGGAACATTGCGACGCGAACAAAGGAAAGAGTGAATATTTGGAAGATACTTGCAACCTGTCAAACACAACATAACAAAGTATTCACTGATCTTTTAATTCAAAGAAAGTCAGTGGTCTACAGTGAAATGTCTTTTCTGTCTGCAAATTTATCAATTATTCTTGTCACTGTTTTGTCCATCAGTGGGGTATCAATTAAACATATCCAAAATTCAGATTTATCATCTTCACTATCGAACGGTGCTTAATTGACTCCGGCAAAGGGGGAATTTTTTACGGATGTGGGGGAAAAATATATACTATTTTGAGGGGGAATGGGGCCCTATTTCTCCAAATATTTGGCATAAAAAAAAACACTGTCACTGGTGACAAAAGTGGTAATTATAGGGTATGCATTTATAGGTAGGATGTTAGGAATCTGTATTGAAGTTGAAACTTGATTGATATAGGAAACACCTACCATTTTTGTTTTTCAGCAACCTTGCATAGTGGACTTGGTGAAAGACAAGTAAATAGTATTTTAGGTTGCCTGAATATACCTCCTGTCAGTCACAGTATGTTAGATTCCAGGTAATTTAGCTCTTATATACAATACATAAAAGTTTATTAACAATGTAGCTAGCTCTTAATATAAGTATCTTGTTCTATTTATTGACAGTGCTCTATTTTTTTATATTTACCCTTCAACTTCGTCCTCTACAATGAAGTCTTATTAATCTAAGGAATCATAATTTCCGATGGTAAACAGTGGGCGTATTCGACTGGGGGTTTTTGTTGACATCTTTTTTTGTTGCTTACAATTTTTCATTCGACTGGTTTCATGATAAGATCATGACGTCACAAAATTAAGTAACTTGTCAACGCAGAAAATTCTGCGTTGCATTCATCACGTGACCTAAGAAACATGGCGTCGTACTGTCCAAGCATGGATGAAGATCTCAAGAGCGTCAAAATAAAGGGTAAAATCACACTTGCGATATTTTTTTGCCATTCCGAAACGTGCCACTTATCGTATTTATCTGCATCTTCGTTTTTGTAGACGATATTTGTAAACAGGTTGGGACAGAGATACTATAGATAATTTGGACGTCACCTTGTAAAATTAGTGGGTGGGGAAAGTGATCATACTTTGATAGCTTTATTGCATTTAAAGTGTTTGTTTGTGTTTCAAATATTAAGTTAAAAGGAGTCAATCAAGGGCTTGCTACTGTACAGCAGTATTTTGAGAGAAAAAGCTTTGTAATTAAAGTCGACAATGGGTCTACTTGTTCTGACAGAATTTTTGCTAGCCCGTTCACCTATCGGCTGACATGCAAATTAATGTGTCGGGTCTTTTTTTACCCGTTTTTCACCATGGCGAGTCGGCAGGCACTTGTTTGTAACCGGGTATCATGGGTTTGCAATCGAAAGATGTCGTATTTGGAATCTTCATTTATGGTACAGTGTTGTACACATAGGGACCTGGTTTAAGCAAAATAATCTCTAGATCTTGATGTTGAAAATTTTGATCTATTACTGTATTACAGAAATGGTGCGTAGTAGCCATTAATCCAACGGATATCTGGTAAGGTGACTGGTTTTTAGGGGCACCGCATACTGTACCTCACCATGCCGAACCTACGAAAGCAAAGCCAGACAAGCTTGACTTCTGTCGTAGTCCTATAAATAGCATCCGCAATAGATGGTCAGGTCCAGAAATGCTCTCCCTATGTTCTGAGTGGTATGGTTCCAGTACGCGGGCCCCTAAAACCAGTCAACTTAGCGGATATCCATTGGATTAATGGCTGCTGCTCACCCTTTATGTATTATAGTACTAAGTCAAAATTTCAAACAACGAGTATTGAAGTCCATTTTGTCCTAAAACCAGGGCCCTATAGTTGTACGGTCAGAGATATGGCCCGTTTGAACCAGGTGGTTCATTTGGACCATGATAAAAATATCAAAAAGTACTAAAGCTACATTCACTCACAAGGCTTAAACCAGTAGGGGAGTATTGTATTGCTAGCAATTCTCAGTGAATTGTTTTATTTAGCCTTAGCTAGATTTGCAAAGGTTATCATCTAGACTAAACAACTACTTTCAGGCATTGGGACACCATACAACTACAATATGCAGATGGGCTGGTTTTACAAGTGACTATAGACAAGGCAACCATCACAAGGCTCGAGGGTGGGGGTCAGTCATGAAATTTTGCAATAAGTTTTATTTTGAGTCGGCAAGACAATTACAATGAAACAACGTAAGCTCTCAAAAGCTTTTTAACCGACTATATTTTTAACTAAAGTTGTACATCCCAACTCTGACTTGCACCTCCGGCGACAAAAAAAAGAGTTGATAATCATGATCAATGATGATGTTGATGAAATTATGTGATGGTGATGATCCGTTTTCACGGAAATGATAATGATGATCAAGAGGATGATTGATTATCGATGATTATCAATGATTAATGAAAATCAGAGATAATAATAATGATAATGATCAGCAATGGTGATGATTTTCAATTATTGCTGATGATTAATGATGATGATCGATGATGATGAATTTACTGTTTTTCCGGTTTCAGACCGAGAACTAATGGAAGAAATAAGAAAGAATGTAACCAAGTTATCATCTACAAGTAGTAGGACATTAAATCCATCACCTACAATGAACCTAACCCAGTCACTCCAGTCGACTACAAGTACATCAAGTCCATCACCTTCAGGTACATGTTCAAATTTACACACAAGATATTTATATGTTAAGTCTGAAAAATATCTTAAGAAAGGATTATGTGTTATTTTATGTAACACACAAGTAAATTTGAGTTAGTTATATACATTGTAAACCTTTTATTTAAAAGGTTTAAGTTGAGAGCCAAATCTGACTTACACATCCTGAGACTGAATTATTATATTTGTTAATGATGATGAAGATGATAATGAAATTATGTGATGATAATCGATCTTGACCGAAATGATGATGATGATCATAATGATGATGATTATTTAGAGGTTAATGAACAGGTTAGCAGTGCCTTTGAATGATAATGGCCCTGTCATGTTGATAATGGCCCGAGGGCTTTAGCCCGAGGGCCATTATCTCATGGCAGGGCCATTATCATTCAAAGGCACTGCTAACCTGTTCATTTACCTGTTTATTACATGTGTACGTCCACTCTCTGATGTCCAGTTGGTCTATCGTATATAGTATATTATCATGCAAATGTATTTAAATTTGACAGTGACGGAACTACTTCCTCAGAAAGCCTCTTGCGCTCGCTAATTTCTTAGTCTCGCCTAAATAAGAGGCACTGTAAGACAATTGTATAATATCATTCTAATGCTTCTCTTTTTGCAAGTCATCTAACCGAGAAAAAAAACAACATTTATACTATGAGAGAGTCTATAATTATTATAATCCACTTGAAGTAGGAGCCGTTATAGGACTAGAGCCGTTATAACCTTTATAGCACTGACGTCATTTTTCGAAATCAATATTCCTTCCGGCATGTCAATGCATTCAATTTCGGACAATCTTTTTGGATTTTATTACTCAAGTGTGTTTTAATTAGTGTTTAGTCTGTGCTGATGGATTTACGTGCTTGATGATCCTGATAATCTGAATGCCTGCGTCTAGGCCATTTCGGTTTCTAAATAAAAACTAAAATGGCTTTGTTGCTGGTGTTAAATTTCAACTGACTGAAGAGAAGAAGGAAACAACAAAAACAACAACAAAGAATATTCTTTTGAAGTTGTGTGTATATTTGGACAAGGAAATTCAGCAATAAGCTTTTTTTCAAGAACTGGATTTGCACATTGGAAGCCTACTACCTGAAAACCAGCCGTTCAATGATGACAGCAGGTTTGTCGGCTGATCCCAATTGTTTTTGCAATTTTTTTTTTTTCAAATTCTAAAAAGACACACCTCAGAGTCATATGCTTTAGATATTTCAGTTTTCTTTGCACATAAAAGCAAAATCAGTTTAAACAAAATGGCCGACTTTTTTTTACAAACTATTGTCTCACTGACTGATGTATTCATACGCCAACAAGATGTCAATTCTTTTAAAAAAAATAAACAAAAAAGTGTTTATTTATGCAATAATAAGCTCATAAGCGCATGTGCAAATGATCATTATTTTGACTGTTTTTTAAATTTCTTACTAAAACAATTGCCTGTAGAACAAACATAATTGGAATCGGACAAAAAAAAATGGCAGGGCCATTATCACATTATCACTTTTAAGCCCTGGGCCTTGGTTTGATAATGAGGCTGGTGACATGATAATAAGTTTTGACACCATACAATTTTGTTACTATTTATAGTAACACATGTAATAACAATGATTATTACATGTGTTACTAAAAATAGTAACAAAATTGTATGGTGTCAAAACTTATTATCATGTCACCAGCCTCATTATCAAACCAAGGCCCAGGGCTTAAAAGTGATAATGTGATAATGGCCCTGCCAATTTTTTTGTCCGATTCCAATTATGTTTGTTTTACAGACAATTGTTTTAGTAAGAAATTTAAAAAACAGTCAAAATAATGATCATTTGCACATGCGCTTATGAGCTTATTATTGCATAAATAAACACTTTTTTGTTTATTTTTTTAAAAGAATTGAAATCTTGTTGGCGTATGAATACATCAGTCAGTGAGACAATAGTTTGTAAAAAAAGTCGGCCATTTTGTTTAAACTGATTTTGCTTTTATGTGCAAAGAAAACTGAAATATCTAAAACATATGAGGTGTGTCTTTTTAGAATTTGAAACAAAAAAAATTTGCAAAAACCATTGGGATCAGCCGACAAACCTGCTGTCATCATTGAACGGCTGGTTTTCTGGTAGTAGGCTTCCAATGTGCAAATCCAGTTCTTGAAAAAAAGCTTATTGCTGAATTTCCTTGTCCAAATATACACACAACTTCAAAAGAATATTCTTTGTTGTTGTTTTTGTTGTTTCCTTCTTCTCTTCAGTCAGTTGAAATTTAACACCAGCAACAAAGCCATTTTAGTTTTTATTTAGAAACCGAAATGGCCTAGACGCAGGCATTCAGATTATCAGGATCATCAAGCACGTAAATCCATCAGCACAGACTAAACAATAATTAAAACACACTTGAGTAATAAAATCCAAAAAGATTGTCCGAAATTGAATGCATTGACATGCCGGAAGGAATATTGATTTAGAAAAATGACGTCAGTGTTATAAAGGTTATAACGGCTCTAGTCCTATAACGGCTCCTGCTTCAAGTGGATTATAATAATTATAGACTCTCTCATAGTATAAATGTTTTTTTTTCTCGGTTAGATGACTTGCAAAAAGAGAAGCATTAGTATGATATTATACAATTGTCTTACAGTGCCTCTATATTTAGGCGAGACTAAGAAATTAGCGAAGGCGAGGGGCTTTCTGAGGAAGTAGTTCCGTCACTTTCAAATTTAAATACATTTGCATGATAATATACTATATACGATAGACCAACTGGACATCAGAGAGTGGACGTACACATGTAATAAACAGGTAAATGAACAGGTTAGCAGTGCCTTTGAATGATAATGGCCCTGCCATGAGATAATGGCCCTCGGGCTAAAGCCCTCGGGCCATTATCAACATGACAGGGCCATTATCATTCAAAGGCACTGCTAACCTGTTCATTAACCTCTAATTAATGATGAGTTTGAATTAACTATATTCCGGTTTCAGACCAAGAACTAATGGAAGAAATAAGAAAGAATGTAACCAAGTCATCATCTACAAGTAGTAGGACATCAAATCCATCACCTACAATGAACCTAACCCAGTCACTCCAGTCGACTACAAGTACATCAAGTCCATCACCTTCAGGTACATGTTCAAATTTACACACAAGATATGTTATCAGAAAAATATCTTAAAAAGGATTATGTATAATTATATGTAACACACAAGTAAATTTCAGTAAGTTAAGTACACTGTAAACATCTAAAAGGTTCAACTTAAAACCACTCTTAGCAAGCCTGCATGCAACAGATATTGAACACACTTGTTTTGTGTTAAAAAAACTCGCTGTTGTTCATAATTGAACAGTCATGTGTTCGAAATGTAAACACAAATGTTGAAAATGAATGGTAATGTTAAATTGAGCACATTTTAAACACTGAGATTGCTGTAAATTTTAACCCAAAATGCATTGTGCACATATCATTTGCATAGTTCTTTTTAATTGAATTTACCATGGCCATTTAACCACTATTTATAACATTTGTAATATTTACCTAGCATATTTATATTGTAAAATACAGGCCGGCTACACAAGTTTGTAATAGAAAAAATAACATAGATTATTGATAATGATTGAAATGAAAAGGTACCCTGTAGTTATGTCATTTATCAGTTTTAAGTATTTCCTGGAAACTTAATTTATTCTTATTTTTAAAGATGTATCCACATACATTTCTTAGGTCTGAACTGTTTATTTTGCTCACAATACACATCACAAAGGCTATTTATAAATGTTTTTGGCAATAAACACCAACTTTACGGGGTCATTACTCAAAATGATGTCATCACCCAGAAGGTATCTTTTCATTTCAGACGTCATGTGTATGTATCCCATTCTCATTTATTGCAGTTGACAAGGATCTCGCTGCTGCAAGTGAAGCTTCTCCCTCTTGGTCAAGGGAAGCTATACTGTATATGATTACATTATACAATGAACATGAGGAGCAGTTGGAAGACCCCTTGAGAAAGAAGAAAGATGTTTGGCTTGAAATAACAATGAAAATGCATAAGAAGGGGTACCTTTTCAAACAGAGCATCATCGAAAGTAAGTGGAGAAATCTCATCCAATCTCACAAAGATGTCTGTGCACACAATCAGAAGACAGGTAGGAAACGGAAAACATTCCAATACTTTGAAGAGATGGAAAACATCTTGAAAAAACGTCACGATATATACCCAAAGAGTCTAGATGGGAACAATTGTTCACAGGAGAAGAAAACAGCTTATGGCGTTCGTAAAGATAATGTTCCCCTGAAGGACACTTTTTCTGATGAACAGTCACAGGACACAAATAGCAGTAAAACAGTGAAAGATAAATACAACTAGAATGTTGTGTTCCGCGGAACACATGTGTCGCCTGCATGGAAAACGTTGAAATGTGGGCCTATGTTTAATCATATATAATAAAAATATTTTATTTAAGTTGATTTCAATACTACACCACAGAACACTTGTGTCATCTAAGTTGCATTTAAAAGGGGAATAACTGTAATAATGGTGAAACAAGAGTAATCATCTTCAAAAATTGGTTTGTGCACGCAGATGAGTTATTCAAAGTATTAAGTGAATTGAACAAGTACTTTCCAGTTTACAGGCAACACTAAGTTTCATGTTACAGTTGCATTTGAAAGGGACATAACTCATAAAATTTTCAAACAGGAGTTATAATTTTTGTAGTTGTCGATGGCACTGTTCATGTCGATACAATCCAAGTATTAAATGAATAGGGCAAGTACTTTCAAATTATAAGCAACATTAAGTTTCATGTGAAATTTGCATTTGAAAAAAAAAGTCAAACAGGAGTTATGATTCTTGTTGTAACTGATGTTGTTGTTGTTCATGAAGATGATATATTCGAAGAGTGAATAGGACAAGTACTTTAAAAGTTAAAGGTAACATTAAGTTTCATGTTAAAGTTGTATATTAAAGGGACATAACTCATAAAATAGTCCAGCAGTTGTTATTATTCTTGTTCGTCATAATAACGCTGTTCATGAAGGTGATTTATTTCCAATATCAAGAGAATTTTCAAAGTGAAAGTCAAAATTAAGTTTCATGTTAAAGTTGCATATGAAAGGGGCATAACTCAAAGTATACTCAAACAGGAGTTATGATTCATAGTGTAATCAACGTTGTTGATCATGCTGATATTGTATTCCAAGTATGAAGTGAATAGGACAAGTACTTTCAAAGTTAAAGGCAACATTAAGTTTTATATTAAAGTTGCATTTGAAAGGTGCACAACTAAAAAAATATTGAAACTGGAGTTATCAGTCTTGTCGTCACAGATGGCATTGTTCATGCTGATGATATATTCCAAGTATGAAGTGAATAGGACAAGTACTTTCAAAGTTATAGGCACCATTAAGTTTTATATTAAAGTTGCATTTGAAAGGGGCATAACTCAAGAACTATTGAAACTGGAGTTATCAGTCTTGTTGTCACAGATGGCATTGTTCATGCTGATGATATATTCCAAGTATGAAGTGAATAGGACAAGTACTTTCAAAGTTATAGGCAACATTAAGTTTCAGATTAAAGTTGCATTTGAAAGGGGCATAACTCAAGAAATATTGAAACTGGAGTTATCATTCTTGTCATCACAGATGGCATTGTTCATGCTGATGATATATTCCAAGTATGAAGTGAATAGGACAAGTACTTTCAAAGTTATAGGCAACATTAAGTTTCAGATTAAAGTTGCATTTGAAAGGGGCACAACTCAAGAAATATTGAAACTGGAGTTATCAGTCTTGTCGTCACAGATAGCATTGTTCATGCTGATGATATATTCCAAGTATGAAGTGAATAGAACAAGTACTTTAAAAGTTATAGGCAACATTAAGTTTCAGATTAAAGTTGCATTTGAAAGGGGCATAACTCAAGAAATATTGGAACTGGAGTTATCGTTCTTGTCGTCACAGATGGCATTGTTCATGCTGATGATATATTCCAAGTATGAAGTGAATAGGACAACCCAGCACGCAAGCCCAAATGGGCCCCATATGGGCTGTATCTGGGCTAACTGCCCATACGGGACCCAGATGGGGCCCATATACCATACAGCGTCCGAAAAAGGCCGACTGGATACGGAACTTCACGATCGTGATTTCTGAATAAAATAGTTTCTTATTTTTACGTATTTTTTTTTATATTTGTATTCTGGACTTAGATTAAAACATGTAGAAAAGAATTGATGCAGTTTGTTGTCATTTATTAAAAAAATATCACATAAATACAATTTTCGGAAAACAGTCTCGCGGTACTTCTGAAAGAAAGAGAAAGTTGAGCGAGTGATATTCGTTATTAAACAATTGACAAATATCAACAATTTCGGCATAAATAAGTTTTTGGGTGAGTAATTATCAAAAGAAACAATAATATGGTATCCATATTTAACATTAAGTTATTTTATTTCGACGTTATTTTTGAAATCTTAAATTAATTTCTGGATTGTCATATGTTTTCGCGAGTTTATTGTTTGCATGAAAAAGTTGCCAATTTCAAACTTAGTAATTACTGTGCGCAAAATTGAAACTTTGGAGCTTGAAAATTATTTTATGCAGCATTTTTTGTAATATTCAATATATGCAAAGGTCTTGATAAAAAATAACCATTGATTTTATTTATTTCATGTGTTTTAATAACTATATTTAATCTTGCAGGTCAAATACCCGCCAGACTCAGAGTTTGGTGGAAGAAATGTCCACGAAACAGTATTCCGTTGCCTCAGAGCAGTTCTGGCAAGCAATGTTGCTCGGCTTTACAATTTCAAGGGAGCGAAGGTGAAAAAGAAGTTTGAAGACTTGCGCTTGAGCTTGACAGTGACCAATGTTCTCTATCGTAAGTATTGAAACTCTGGAAACCATTGTTTCATTTGTTGATTTTGTAATATAAATCTAGAACTGTTTTAGAAGTTATTCTAATGTTAGGGTAGTCTAAATTTTATCAGCTGGTTCGAAGTATACGTGTGTTTTTTGTCTAATCTGTTTGCAAAGTAGGATCCTCTCGTAGCAAAATACTATTGGTCACTTTTTATCAGTTTTTAAATTTGAAACTCTGTCTTTTTGTAGTATAGCACGGTGCTATTAGCACCCATGTAATTAGTTAAGCATGGGTGAAAAACTTAAGCTTTTTATCTCGCAGTAAGACTATTAAAAATTGTCAAAAAAAGGAAATGCAACAATCTTTTAACAAAATTTTTTGTTCTAAGCAGACTATATATTGTGCCAAGGGAATTCCTTAGAAAAATCTGTATTTGTATGTAATTATATACATAATATGTGACTGTATGTTTACTTATTATGCCCCCCTTCGAAGAAGCGGGGGTATATTGCTTTGCACATGTCGGTCGGTCGGTCGGTATGTCGGTCGGTATGTCGGTCGGTATGTCGGTCCGTAGACCACATCTTGTCCGATCAATAACTAGGCAACGCTTTGTGATACAGTCCTTATATTTGGTGTGGAGGTTGGTCATGACCAGTAGAAG
>JAZAYU010000552.1:217215-256090 GCA_038501625.1 Corbicula japonica | reverse complement strand
GTGACTGGAGCCCTGAAGCTACACGCATGACTGCACATGGACAATGGGGAGGGTATCATATGACTTCGCACGGACAATGGGGAGGGTATCATATGACTGCGTACAGACAATGGGGAGGGTATCATATGTCTGTGCACGAGCAATTGGGGTGGCATCGTACTGCGGAAATCACTCGGTCGCACCCTAGTCCCTCTATGAGTCATCTATTATAACATGGTATATATCAATGGTTTTTGGTTACATTCCACCCCCTTTATTCAGAAGGTGAGTCACCCAGATTCGAAATAATTCAACCTCTATTATTTATATATTTTTTTTAAATTAATATCATAACGGACGATTACAGTAACCGTATCGGATTTCGTGTTATTATAACCGTACGTGTGCCCATTGAAAGAACTTTGAGGTTATTGATTCTCCAGTTTCATTATCCTCGTGTTGACAGTCGAACAGGTGGTATTTATACATCTTAAATGGACGGTTATGTGTATTGTCCTTTATTGGATAAGTAATAAAGTAATAAAGTAAATAATAATCCAACTGTTAAATTTTCGCGGATAGTATTTCCATTGCACAAAAAACTTTTTTTTTTTCCTTTTCCTCTGGTCTTTAATATTTTGTCCACTTTCCACTTCTGGTCAGGATCAATGTCTACTTTTTGAAGTTCACTTTGATAAAAAGTTCCCGTGATATCTTCGTCTTGTAAGTCTCGCAGTTTGTAGATCGGTAGTATTCCTCTGTGGTATCGCTTATGTATTTTAAACACCTCGCCAGAATAGGTCTCGTCGTACGCGCGAGTGAATGCGTTTCGCAGATGACTGATCCGTATTTAATTGCCAATTTTGAATTTATAAGGTTTTAATTTAACGCCCTGCACTTTGCTTTTTGGGTTTTATGCAAAATATGTCGCGAGTCTGATTTCTTCCTGGTTGTTTTCTTGTACATCTGCCGGCCTTGTACCAATCGTTCTGTGATACGTGTGGTTACAACTGTAGGCTATGTCCTGTAGAATAGGAAGATAGGCATATCCTTCCTTGCGCGAGAAGTACCGGTATAATTTCTGTTTGATAGTTAAGATAGCCCTCTCCGATGTCGACGCCTTGGTTTCGTTCTGCGTCGGAAAGTATTTGATGTTATTTTCCTTCATCACCGACTGTACCTTTCTCGCTCGGAATTCTTGACCTGAAATATATTGAAAAGACTAATAAAAATTACTAGTATAGAGATCAAAGATATATTTGTAACCGTCATTCCATTCAGAAAATTTCACCATGTCGATCAAGTCAGCCATCCAAAGATCGTCCTTTCCAGCGCTAACGAAGTGATTTCTTTTGAAACGTCTTCTGGCTGGTTTATGAAGACTGTATGCTTCTTGATTATGCAAGAATTTCCTGATTCTATGCATGCCTATGTCATATTGACCTTCTTCTTTTAACAATTTGTACAGTTTCTGCGGCCCCGAAAAACTTGCAGGGTGTGAAGGATCAAAATATATTTTCTTTAAATATTCCTCCCAAGGTGCCATGTCTTTACAGTTCAATTTTCTCAGTAGAAATGAAGTTTGGTCACTGGACAAAGTCTATTTATTCACCGGCTTCTTCATCAACACTGACGTCACTTTCTTCTTCTTCACTGTCCTCATCATCAGTAAATGCAGTATCAAATAAATGTTTAAACTCAGTTTTATGTTGTTTCAAAACTTTCTTCACAGCCGATGGTGTATTTAAGCCCTTTACAATCAAGTTATCTATCTGAGCCATAACTTTTTGGTGTAGTCCACTGTGTCTAAGTGGCAATATGAAGTTGGCTATCAGTGATTCGTACTTGCACATAAATGCCTTTTCGTTGTGTGGCTGAATGCGCTCTTCGGCCATTTCCTGTGCATAGTCACTCTCTTCCCCGTCTTCAATAAATTTGTTGTATAATTTCTCGAATCTGTCATCGTTTGTTTGTCTCGCTCTTTTCCATAGCTGTACATAGGCTTCGTTGTCTTCTACAGAATCCTCTTGCTTGCTATCGCTCAACTCATTATATTTTCTTTTCTTTTGATCTTTATGTTCGGGACACCAACCGTTTTCAGGACACCAACCGCGTTTTACGTGTCTCTGAACGTCGTGCGTGGAATCAAATAATAGTCCACAGTCGTCACAAGCTTGTGCTTTTTCTGCCAACGTAATTTCCTGACCTTCGTCGATGTGAACAGTTTGAACTCCGACTGAAGAATGACCTGTACTTACAGATTTTTGGTCTTTTATACAGTCTTCAGGGCGGTCTTGCACCTGATTGGTCGAAATCGTCGTGCCTTCATTCTTCTCTGGCAAATTTTTTGTCATATTTCAATCTGTCATTTTCTGACTTGAAGGGCTTCAAGTCCACGAGCAAGTATCCATAAGGATTCTTTATAGCTTTTGCGAACGCCTTCTGGAATGTCTCCGTATTGCCACGGTACATCTGTCGAGCTAGTATCATAACCGCTTGCCGGTCTACTGGGTTATTAAACAAGACTAAATAATGACAATTCCTCCTCTGTGAGGGGTCTTTGTTTCCAAACAAATTCTGATTGATTGAAATCACGGATAATGATCGATCTTGGGAACCTTCTGTAAACAAATCTGTTATACGTTTATCTTTACCAGCTTCAGTGTATAAATCGTCTAAAATCAGTAAATTGTTGATTCTCGGATAAAAGAAATTATCGTCATCTAAGTCATTTGGAATGCCTTGTGTGAATTCCACTTTCGGTACTACTGAATTTTGGACCACACTGTACAATGGTTGCCATCGTTTGTATAGCCATACTATTCTCTGTATGTCGGGCTGAATGGTACTTCTGTGATTTTGCAGCAGAGTTTTTACAAATGTCGTCTTTCCACAAGCTGAAACATAAAACGGATATTTATATGTATTTAAAAAAAGGGAAATATGTTTTTAAATTCAAAGACACACTGTAGGCAGAAATCTATTAAAACTGCTCCTTTTCACAAAGTTTAAAATGAATTTAATAAGAATAAAAATCAGTTTAAAATGTATGATGAAAAAGAAATAATACATGTAGGACCGGAAATCATCATGGTAAAAAGATGAAGATACACCATGTTTCTAATACTCCTTTCTTGTGGTGGTGGTGGCGGTGGTGGTGGCGGTGGTGGTGGTGTTGGTGGTGGTGGCGGCGGTGGTGGTGGTGGTGGTGATGGCGGCGGTGGTGGTGGTGGCGGCGGCGGTGGTGGCGGCGGTGTAGGAGGTGGTGGCGGTGGCGGTGGCGGCGTTGGTGGTGGTGGTGGCGGTGGCGGCGGCGGCGGTGGTGGTGGTGGCGGCGGTCGTGGTGGCGGCGGTCGTAGTTCTAGTATTGAATTTATTTGCTTCTTTCCACCGTGTTTCTGTCGATTCATATTCAAATTCATAGGATTATCAAAAACTTATTCTCCAGTATTACTGATGAAAACCGCGCCATAGCTTTTCCCGATAACCATTAATAGGTTATCAAACATAAAGTACCGACAAGGTTTCAACATTTGCCGTCTTGATTTTACGCCGGTACGCGTTTACCACCTTAATACGGGTGTTATATCAATTTTATTTCAGTATCACAGAGACAATCGACCAGTACACATCGTTAATTCAACTACTACCTGACGAATTTATTTGCTTTAAAAGACGCACGACATTAAAAGGTAAATAAACATTTAAACTTGCCACGCTTTAATGCGCATGCGTAAACCGATACCTCAGTATTCATATTTCATTTAATCGCTTACAGCCGAAGTGTGCGGACCATCCTTTTAACAAAAGAGCAGACGATAAAATTCATGCCCTGATATGTTATCTGAAGTAATCTATAGAGTCAAATGTTTTATCTCTATTTTTCCAGTATAACAGAGATGACCGTCTAGTACACACCATTGATTTTAAGACAGCGAGCAAACAAAGTTTAATTTATTCACAAGGCACAAAAGATAGGTAAACATTCAACTCTTGTATGAAATCCGCAAATACTTCAGTAGTTAACTTAACGCTAGTCTTTAATATGACTTGTAAGTGGCGAAGTGTACTGACCGTTATACGAGCAGACGCTACCTTTACCAATAAAGGTTTAACACGGCAAAGTTCGTATCAGGGCATGTCGAACGCCGTAGTAAAAAAAAGCGAAATATTAAAGTTTGAGTTGGTATTTTTTATATGAGCTGTAATCATATTAGACAGTTGTGTATTAATATGAATAAATAAACATATAGTAAAATTTAAAAACCTTTTACATTTTACAATCTTTCTCTTACAACTGATAACCAATTAATTCATATTTATAATTAAATGAATGCAATGAAAATTTCTTAGTTAATTAATTGGTTCGTTTTATCCTTAGTCTCGCCTTGCTGTATTTGTCTTACCTGATTTATGTAATCTCACCTGTCAAAATTTAAATTAATTCTTTTTGTTTTCAGTTAAATATGGCTTACAACTGCCCAGAGTGCGAATTTTCTGCCGACAAAAAAAGTGAACTACTCCACCACCAGAGAACGGAGAACCATTTGAGAAGTTTTCGCTGTTACATTTGCGAGGCTCTGTTTACAAGAAAGACTAATCTAGATAGGCATTTAGAAAAACATAACAATAAAATAAATGTCCATTGCCAGCATTGTGGACGGGCTTTCAACCGTTCCTGACGCACTTCAGCGTCATACGCATGAGAAACACCAGATTGGAGGAGGACAGAAAAGACCGAGACAGGACGCCAGCAATACGGATCCTGCTAAAAGAATGCGGAAAGGAGATGACCTGACACAGTTTTATTCTATTCATAAACTTAAAGACCAACGCATAACAAAATTTAGAACAACATCTACCAGTTATCAAGTGACATTCAGAGACATAGAGGTGGCAGATGATGTGCTGTCTACCTTAAAAAGACTTTTTACGGCCATAATTGCGGAGCTTACTAAGGGTTCAAAAACAAATGACTTGGTACGACTAACCGTGCAAAGTCCGTCCTTAGATTACCCGATTGTGTTGCGATTCATGAAGATACCTGAACTTACGGTCAACCGATTCATGGCCGAAATTGAACGGGTGTTACAGTCGCACGAAGACTTTGTCATAGACGAATCTTTAATCTTCGAAGTTACATTGGTAGAGTTGCCCAAGGGAGGATCAAAGAAACGTTTTAGATACGTAAATACGGAGAAGTTTTTGTTTGACAAAAGATGTATTATTCAAATAACGAACAAAGACGACTTATGCTGTGCCAGAGCTATAGTGACGGCCATTGCCAGTATTGAAAAGCACACAAAGTGGAACAACATACGAAAAGGATATGAACCTCAGGGCAAATTGGCGAGCGAACTTCATGAGAAAGCCCGTGTGGCTCCAGGAAAATGTGGTTTGGAAGAAATCATGTTGTTCCAGGAAGAACTTACAGACTATCAAATCAACGTGGTCTCCAAAGAGCATTTCAACGGAATCATCTACAGTGGACCTGATGCAAACAAGAAAATTTATTTGTACTATCACGACAATCATTACGACGTTATTACCAGCATGTCGGCTTTTCTATCCAAAAGCTATTACTGCACCAAATGTCAGAAAGGATATGATCACAAAGAAGACCACAAATGAAATAACGCATGTCATGCATGTCGTAAGGTTCATGACCAATCAGATGCTGACTGGATCCAGTGTACTGACTGCCATCGTTTTTTCAGAGGTTCAGAATGCTTTGACCTCCACAAGAAAACTACACATAAGGGAAACTCCACCTGTAAAACCATCTACAGATGTTTGGACTGCGGGAAAACGGTCAACAAGACGTTAGACAAAAATCATAAGTGCGGTCAGATTTACTGCAAACAATGCGAAGAGTTTTTCCCAGAAGACCATAGATGTTACATGAAACCAGAAGAGCCACAACTCCAGCAACCCATGTCCATTGAAGAAGAGTTGATCAACGAAGAGGAAAATGCTAAAACTTTCATCTTCTTTGATTTTATGCTGTGCATATGAACATAAACCCAATCTCTGCGAGGTTCATAAGGTATGCACATTATGCATTGACAAGGAAGTCTGTGAGGTTTGTCTTCAACGTGAATATGTCTTTAAAGGCGAGGATACCTTGGAGATTTTCTGTCAATGGTTGTTTTCCGAAGACAACTACAACAGTACAGTTTTGTGTCATAATTTCCAAGGTTACGACTCATACCCTATACTTCATTACCTGTACAGTCATGGTATAGTGCCTACGGTCGTACCGAATGGTGCAAAAATAATGAGTTTGACCGTCCCTTCATGCAAGATAAAGATGATAGACTCTATCAACTTTTTACCTATGGCTTTAGCCAAATTGCCGTCGATGTTCGGATTTGAAGAGTTAAAGAAGGGTTATTTCCCGCATTTACACAATCGAAAAGCTAACCAGTCCTCCGTGTTGAAATCGTTACCTGATATATCGTACTACAATCCGGACAGTATGAAATCGGATGACAGACAAAGGTTTTTACAGTGGTATGAAGAAAACAAAAATACCGAATTTGATTTTCAAACCCAGCTTTTGGACTACTGCAGGTCAGATGTAGACATTCTGAGACGTTGTTGCTTGAAGTTTCGGGGAGACTTTATGGATGTCACTGGTATCGACCCCTTTGAGCAGTGCATCACTATAGCTTCAGCATGTAATTTGGTATTTCGTACCAATTTTCTCCAGACAGATACCATTGCTTTGATTCCACATCATGGGTACCGACCGGAACACAAGCAGTCAGTGAAAGCTCTTCAGTGGATTAAATATGTAGCACACACAGAGAGCAGAAACATTCAACATGCTAGAAACGGCCCGTATCTTGTAGACGGGTACTATGAAACTGAAGAAGGACAAAAAGTAGTTCTTGAATTTCACGGCGATTTCTGGCACGGCAATCCTAGGATATACGCACGTGAAACAATAAATCCTGTGAACAAATTTACAATGGGAGAACTCTATGACAAAACACCGCATAAACGCCAGTACCTTGAAAGTCAAGGTTATACCTATAGGTCAATCTGGGAGTCAGAATTCGATAAACAATGTAGTGAGGACATTACCATGAAATCTTTTATTGATAGCATCGAACTGGTGACACCGTTAGAGCCGAGGGATGCTTTTTATGGAGGTCGCACAGAGGCTTTCACTTTGTACAAGGAAGCTTCCGAAAGTGAAGATATCAATTATTACGATGTTACGTCCCTGTATCCCTGGGTGAATAAGACTGGGAAAATACCTGTCGGACACCCCAACATCATCACTGAGAATTTTGGCCCATTAGACACATACGAAGGGTTAATAAAATGTAAGGTTCTACCACCTAGAGGACTTTTTCATCCAGTCTTACCCTGCAAAACCAATGGGAAGCTTTTATTTCATCTTTGCAAAACCTGTGCCGACAGTCACCAGCAGGAAATGTGCAGTCATGAAAACGAAGAACGAGCTTTTGTCGGTACATGGGTGACAGACGAGGTGAAAAAAGCTGTCCAAATGGGATACGTTGTCTTAAAGTTGTATGAGGTTGGCATTTCGACTGCATTTCAAGATATGACCCAAAGACACGTACAGGTGGTTTGTTTACCGACTATGTCAACACATTCCTGAAAATTAAGCAAGAGGCAAGCGGTTGGCCTGATTGGGTAAACACAGAAGAGGACAAACATACATACATTGATCTGTATTTCCAGAAAGAAGGGATCCGACTGGACTATCTCAAAATCAAGAAAAATACAGGAATGCGAGCTTTGGCCAAGCTCATGTTAAATTCCTTCTGGGGAAAGTTTGGACAGCGATCAAATATGAGCCAGATCGATATGGTAGATGACCCGAAGCTATATTTCGAAAAACTGACAAGCGATAGCATTGATGTTACAGCAATCAATTTTGTGTCTGAAGAGTTCGTAGAAATGAGATGGAAGTACAAAGATGAATTCATTGAGACCAATCCTAAAACAAACACAGTCATTGCAGCATATACCACAAGTCAGGCACGCTTGAAACTGTATTCCTATTTGGAAGATTTAGGTCCGAGAGCCCTCTACGCCGACACAGATTCGGTGATTTTCACGACTCAACAGGGAGAAAGGAAACCGCCATTGGGTGATTTTCTGGGCGACCTGACCGATGAAGTGCCGAATAACCGGATACGAATCTTTGTAGCAGGTGGTCCTAAAAACTATGGCTATCAGTTGGATGAAGCTGACAAAAATGGCAATAGAACGTACTGCAAAGTTAGAGGGATCACTCTCAACTTTAAAAACATGCGCACTGTAAATTTTGACTTACTGAAAACGTTTGTTACAAAACATCGCGATGCTGCAGTCTCAGTTCAAGATGCACACAAAATAACACGAGATAGAAACAGTACAAAATTGCTAACTGTTTGTGAAAGAAAAACGTACAAACTCGTTTTTGACAAACGGGTGTTAAGGTCAGATTATGTCTCTTATCCTTATGGATATTAGTGCATTGGGAGAGATGTACCCCGTGTTGTATACGTAAATATGTATAATATGTCATTTTCGTTGTAGTATTTTAACATTTTTTTGAATATCTTATGTTTGGACGAATATTACTGCGTTAGAAAAAAAATAAATGCGTGAAATGTAAACGTATATTATTTTCAATTTTCATTAAGATAAACATGAATGTTGTACATATTCTTTTATTTTGGAATGTTTGCAGTCATTATTAAAGCAGACTTTTTTGTTTTGTTATAAATACATATACATTAGAATATATAGAGACAAGTTTTAATAGTTGAGCAATGTTTTACAATATCTATTAAGATGACTTTTATTTATTTTTGTACTTTGTATATATTGAAAATAAATGTATGAACACAAACAAATATCTGTTGTCGATCATTTTATTTAAACTACCCACGTGCCTATAAATAAGATACTCTCGTACACCGAGTTACACTAGGGCTTTTATTTGTACCAGTAAATAACAGATATTATTTTTCACTCCATTACTTTATCCAAAAAAGGGCAATAAACAAAACCGTCCATTTAAGATGTTTAAATACCACCTGTTCGACTGTCAACACGAGGATAATGACCCCGGAGTTCTTTTCACTGGTCATAATAAAACGAAATCCGATACGGTTATTGTAATCGTCCGTTATGATATTAATTTAAAAAAATTATATAAATAATAGGTTGATTAAAAAGAAATTATTTCGAATCTGGGTGACTCACCTTCTGAGAGGGTGTGGAATGTAACCTAAAACCATTGATATACCGTGTCATGATGACTCATAGGGAAACTAGGGTGGTGCTGATGGGTTTCCGTAATACGATGCCACCCCAATTGCTCGTGCACAGACATATGATACCCTCCCCATTGTCCGTGCGCAGTCATATGATACCCTCCCATTGTCCGTGCGCAGTCATATGATATCCTCCCCATTGTCCGTGCGCGGTCATATGATACCCTCCCATGTCCATGTGCAGTCATGCGTGTAGCTCCAGGGCTCCAGTCACTCTGCTCAACTGTCTAAGGTTAACTACGATGCATTATATATGAGACATATTCCTTTTGTTAATAACATAAAAGGGAGACTGTGCTTTGAAGGTTGGGGCAAAACGTGTCCAAACTTGTTTCCCCCTATGACTCATCTCGAGGGAGCGGCAGAGATACGTCGTTTGTAGTCGAAACTCCCGATCCAAGATGAAGATTTATATATAAGGATGACCTAGATCTAAAGAAATTAGATATAAATAAATTTCAAAAATTGACTCCACCAAATCCAAGATGGCGGATTTATAAAGAATAAAGAAGGGGTCACCGGGTGCGTTACTGCCTATAGTGCCGAGGTTAACTACTCGCAGGAGAGGTGGTCTTACTCGAAATCAAAAAATTTACAGAACAATTAATTGACGAAAAGTAATAAACGTGGCTAAACAATCACAAATCTCAAAAGTAACACAATTGTGAATTTTACTTATGACCCTATGTCATTTGAGCTAAGCATTCCCGCAATGCAAAGTAATAAGCGTTCTTTTAATCATGTTCATCTCTAACTAAAAGGCAATATAAAATCTAAAATGTAGATACCTAAGTCATCTTTATTTTGTAAACGATATACATAACAAATATTGTAAAACCCGATTGCACAGTTTCGTTTATGGTCTCAGTATATAATGTAAGCTGAATTCAGTAAAAATAAAATTCTTGAAACTGGCGTTAGGGGCATCAAGTGCAATGAGTTGTTTTTAATCGATACAAATAATACATATACGAGGGTTGTTAAAAAATTAATAGGACTGCGGCTCTACTGATCACGCCTGTTAATATACTTGCACGATTTTGTAAGCAACAAATATCGGAACAAGTCCTCTACATACAGTGAAAAAATCAATACAAAATTTTAACATATAACAAATCTATGAAATTTACAAATACAACCCGCAACCCGGCGCACGCTAACATTACAGCAAATGACGTTTATGACGTCGCAAAATAATAAAAAAATGTCACTAGCGTCATTCTTTTTTAATGCACTCTTCCATAACCAATTTTTGTCTGTGGTGATCACGCGGTAAGAAATAGGCCATATTTTTACTCCAGTCTCATAGGAAAGGCCCGGGAATCGACCGTTCTTCGCTCTTAATCGTGATCTTTGATCACCATCTCTGCACCAACGGGCACGGACCTATAATTAAAGTTTGTGAATGAAATTAGTGTTCGTTTTAATGCCAAACACCATCATCTGTTCTAAAAATGATATGAACATGTACAGTGAAATATAAATATTCATTAATCGAAAAATATTCCATTCTACTAAACACAGGCTAGCATTTATGAAACAAATCCGGGAAAATAGCTCTAATAATTACTGCGTATCCTGATGTTATTAACCTTTTTAAATACTCATAGATCGAGGTAAACACAATAAAATAGTATTAACAAAAATCACTCTTGTATTCAATTCTTTATTAAGAATCGAAAAAAATGACCCGATGCTGACAATAAACATACCGACAGCTCGCGACCTGTATACCAGCGATCCTTCTGTAGCTCTTATGCAACTGACGTCACTAACGTTCCGTCAATATCCAGCTTTCTCATTGGCCTTTTCTGTCTGCGATGTTGTCTTTGCCATTTTTGAATCACCTGTGCCAGCTGAAAACGCCTGACCTGCTCGCCGATTCATTGCCCTTTATTAATCTAAATTCTCATATGAAGCTGAACAAATATCGCCCATATGTTGACAAATTTAAACGATCGCGCAAAATTTTATCTTTTAAATGGACGTCAAAATTCTACTTTTTACGTCATGACTACTGCTTTTTAAATTGTATTTGTTTAGCAAGAAAACGTCCAAATGACATCAAATTTGGATAGTACGCCGCCTGAATATAGCGAAACAGGTTGGCGGAATATCAGGAAATACGGACGCCGAATTATGAAAATAAACTAGAAGTAAATCTAATTTTCAATAACGTTTTACGCGCGGCGCCGGGTTTGCGTTACCATGGTTATTAAATAACGTAGAAAACTTTGGTTTAGCAAAATTATGTCATAAAATCATGCTCGACTTGTAGACAACATTTAACGAGTGCCGTACATGTGAAAATATTTCAGATTTAATGAAATATGAAAAAGCATGACTGGCAGTCCTATTTAAATTTGAACAACCCTCGTACTACACTTCCCAACGAATTGTTGAAAAAACTTTATAATCAATCGTGTGTTTCATTTGATTTGTCAAACATTGATTTGATTTCTTCACTTCCCCAATATCCCATTCAAATTCAAAATAAACTCCATAAACAAATTGCAATTGTTAAAAAATGTGTCTAATAATGTTTCGTTAGTAATTAATCAGGTGATCAAAAAAAAGGAAATAGAACTAATTACCGACATACACCAGAAGACATATGTAAAGATATATATGTTTGGTGCTTAAGAAACTTTGAGTAGTATATTTTTATAATTATTTTATTTGAAAACGACTTTCGTGCATGCATTGTATGTACAGTTAAATGATCATAAATATGTTAATTTTTAATCTGACGAAGCCTATATGTATACGTTAAACATTCAGTTTCTTTCGGGGTCTTGATTTAGCCGCTCTCATTTATCTGAATGCAATAACATGTTTTCTTTTTTTAAATGCACTTATCAATTTAAATTCGAACCATGATTTACTATAATTACTTATTCTACTTGCCTTTTGGAATCAAGTTGAACAGTTGGGAATGGCTTCCGAAAGGGTTACTAATGTCTAACCGATATTGTCCATAATCTTCTTCAGAAATGTTAAACAACGTTAAATTGTATTCTAAAACAACTGGTGAAGATACAATTTCTATTTTGCCATTGGACTCTTTTTCTAGTTTAATCCAGGATGAGTTCTGTTTGCGGTACCATTGTGCACTGGGTGTCGGATAAGCCAGAGATTTGAAAGTCAATGTTGTAGAAACATATTGAACACTGGTTACATTTGTTACATTTGTAACAGGATATACGGTAGACGACTGTCTAGGTGCACCTGAAATGGTTATGACCTGATATGAAGATACAACATGATACTGTATACGTACAAGTGCAAGTAGTTGTTTTCTTAAATATATAAGTGTATGTTAAGTAAAGATAAGGCTTTGTTTTTAAATTCTCCATTTCATTAATCCTAAAAATATAAGATATGTGTTCAGCAGTTTCTTTGTATCCTCTTACAAATAAACGAAACGAACAGATGACAAACTAGTCGTTTACGCATAATAAATGTGCGCATCAAGGCCTGAAAAATGGTCTTCATTTACTTCAGGTTTATTACACACCGCTAATAATTTACAAATAACAGAGTATTATGTAAAGTGAGAAAATGGCATCAAACTGAGAATTCACTTTTTTCTTTGGTCGTAAATGTTTTTCCTCTTCGTTGTTACTTTATCCCATTTTTGTAATAAATCATATATAACAGCCTACCTTTGTTGTCATTCTTCGTGCAACTACGTTGATCTTTGTTTACTTTTGAAACTGATGACGTCATCAGGCACCATCGACAACACATGTGTTGTCGATGGTGGTCATCGATGAGAATTTAAACGACGTTTTCAAATAACTTCAAACGTCTATGTTCGTTCCTGGTATTTGTAGTCGAAATCCATTCTTTTTTCATCTAAGCACGGTTGTTATTTATTTTCCAAGTTCAACCAAGTTTTTCTCCTCTTTTAAATTATTAATATTTTATAAAAATAACTCATCATTTCCTTGTTCTGTGTTTCTTTTTAGACTAGAATTCACCAATTTAACTCTTCTCGCGAAATCAAGTGATAATATGTTTGAAGTTGTTTGAGTTCAATATCATAAATTGACTAAATCCTCCAACGGAACATACTATGATGACTTCAAATGATCTACAGCTAAAAAGAATGTAAAGAAAAAAATATTTGTATTTACATTTTCCTTAACATTCCATCGTTGCAACCATTTGTTTCAAAACATTTCCGCTAAACATCATGTACACGTGTAACCGTCTTTGTTTTTAATACTGTGAATAGCTACTATTGGTTTATTTTTGATTGCATGATATGATCACGTATTCAATGACGTAATGTCAAAAATATGGGTCAGCATGTATGGAAAGCTCGGTCTGCATGTGTTGTGTTATTAATTATCGTAATTATGTGTAATTAAAATTACGTTATATTTGTTGCTTTAGCTTCTTGACATTATTATAAATTCAATATTTTTTAATATAATTTTTGTATAAAACCCATGCTGTTTTTTATTTCTTTAATAGGCATATCAGGAATCGCCACAGTCACACAAAACAGCATCCACACACAGCGAAAAAGAAGAGAGGAAGAGAGACAGAGCATGCTTGTTATAAGTATGTCAATTCAAATAGGACGCCACAAACAAGTAACGAAAAAGTGAACCTTTGGGGATACCGCCTTGGAACGGTCAGTGGCAAAACAAATTGCCACTGGGGGTTTAAACCAGGTTCTTGAGTGCACTAACCTTACACTTGCCTCAACCGGTTCTCGTATCACAAAACAAGTACAAGTTGTCTTGGTGAGATAACTCCAACCCGCCCATCGGCTCAACAATGTTGCATGCAATTTAAGCACACAAACATATAAAACATAAGAAGCTAATAGCATTGCAAAGCCAAAGGGTGGGTACTCAATGATCTTACCGAGACCAGAGCACCAGGAGTAAAATCAGCAAGAACACCATGACAGGGATAAAAGAAACAAATCGAGCTTCTAGGTTCTTTTAAGAAAAGATTTCCCCATAAACCTTTATAAACTCTTAAACCCCTGCCACTGTCGTGCAACCAAAAGGGTAAGCATAATGATCAACTGTAGATGGGTAAATCACCAGGCCTGCAGAGCGCTGTAAAATATCATGTTGGTAACCTTTCTTTTTAAATTTGCAGATGGTTTTTACGAATAACCGGGAATAATTAACATTGCCTTTTATCTTCTTAAGTTTATAGATTAAATCTCCATAAAAAACTGGCTGTGAAGTACCTTGTTGCAATAGTGATTTTAAACTGCACCTGTATTTATGACTTAGATCTGGGTATCGGCGATAAAACTTGCAAAAGGTTTTCCTTAATTTGTGATACCGATAACCTTTTTAAATAGTTTTTCTGTGATGCAAAGAATACGTTCATTGAAATCATTCACATTGTTGCAAGCCCTTGAAAAGCGAACAAGCTGTGAGATATAAACCCCGCAAGATGTTGCACGAGCAACAACGCCGTCCATAAACGGAACATTTACTATATTAAAATTAAAAGGAAGAGGTCATTTCTGATAAACATAAATTTCACCTTTTTAATGTAATGTTATATTTTTAATTTTCCATGATAATAACAATTACACCATGTTTATCTTGGTTATGTAGACCGTGCTTTAAAATGCAATCGACACTCGCTGAAATTTGCTTCTGAAATCGCCGTAGATTTGCATGATTGTTATAGAGGGATGAAAATATTTCTCGCGCCGAATCGTTTATATACTCTATGCATAAACGTCTTTCTTGTTACTTTATTATGTTATCGGTTGTCTGTCAGGTGAATTGATGAGTTCAAATATTTTTCAATCCGAAGAATTGAGCAAATTAAATTAACTCTTCACTTGGTAGATTTTGAGAATTTAATTACAAATAGTCAAGCGAACTGCGTATCATCGCCTGTCACATACGCTCATAGGTTGAAAATTTCCCATATTACTATAGAAACCGATACTTTGCCGTAAATTGATTATTATAAATAAACGAAATCAAAATAATCATGTAATATCTAAAGCAATTTAATCTATCATTGTTTAGCCAACGATATATGCTCTAGATAGTTATAACACATTACATGAAAATAAGTCAATGCGGGTGACTTAGGTCGAGCTGTACACCTTCCTTTTTATTTGTGTTCGCAAATGGTATTGCCCATACTGGGAATCGAACTCGCACATTACGACGACAGCGCATAGCCATGTAAAAATGACAACACTACCGGTACCTCCCCAAGAAAAGTTGCGCGGATAACTACTGACTGCGAGGCTAGCCATGTAAATCCTCTTACTCTACTGAGCTAGCCAGGACAACCGAAACAAAAGGTTGTGCGGATAACCTTGCAACTGTCCACAGCGGGGTATGTAAGGAAATACGTTTTTTAGTTTCGGATCCAGCGTTGTGCACATGAAGTTTCGAGACCATTTTCAATACACACATATATATCAAAATAATGAGTAAGAATACATAACAAACCACTGGTTACCAGTAATATAACTGTAAACAAGCATACACAGTTGCTATAATAGTTATGAGACTGCATTTCAACATTTACCTTTAGCGGGCCGGCGAAATCTGTTCAGAGGTAGTGAATTTATAGTTTTAAGACATTTGATGAAGAAATATTAAGAAGTGACAAAGTGATGTTTTCATGTCAAAATGCAAGTACAGTTACGAAAGTGTCCATGAAAAACAGATGTCACACTCTCAGTTGATTGCAATGATCGGTTCATTGTTTTTATGAATGGGGTGAGCTAACATTATACATGTACGTCATCAATTTCCAGTAAAACATAAATTTCTAATAATGTATTCTAATAAACTTTCTCTGCTTGATTAAATAACATGCATATATACACAAAAAGCCTTATAACAAACACAACAGGTTAATTTATGAATTTATTACCAAATTCAGAATCAATAGCAAGATTTTTTTCAACAAATATAACAAAAACATTCTTAAAATAATATTTTAAAGTTCGAGTAATAAAAGAGGGTCCATAGGACCCTGGGTTGCTCACTGTTGACTGCTCAATGCTTGCAAGAGTTTTGTGCAAGTTTGGTAAAATCAAGACAAAAATAAAGCTGCTATTGTAGAGAAAATGTCAAAATAGCTTACTTTGGATCTTTCAAGGGCCATAACTCTGGAACCCATTATACAATCTAGCTGGTTCAAGAAAGGAACTGAGATCTTACAGGAACTCGAGTATTGTACAAGTCTGATTAAATTCAAACAAGAGCTGTCACTTGAAATTGACATATGCCCCAGAAATGCAGCTTTGAAATCGAACTGGTATACATATGAAGTAAAAATATGCCTGTGGAAGTTAAATAGTAGAGTAAGGGCCCATAACCCTTGCAACAAGAGGGTCCATAGGACCCTGGGTCACTCACCTGTCAACAACTGCTCAATGGTTGTAAGAGTTGTTTCCATGTTTGGTAAAATCAAGAGAAAAAATAAAGCTGCTATTGTGGAGAAAAAGTTAAAATAGCTTACTTTGGCTCTTTCAAGTGCCATAACTCTGGAACCCATGATGGAATGTAGCTGGTTTAAAAAAGGAACCAAAGTCTTATAGTAACTCAAATATTGTACAAGATTAATTAAATTCAAATAAAAAATGAATCTGATATTGAGCAGACAACGTCTAAATAGTAAATTTCTGCACTTTCAGGGGCCATAACTCTGGAACCCGTAATGCAATATTGCAATTTCAAGAAAGGAACCAAGATCACTGATCTTATGGTAACGAAAGTGAAGATCAGACCAAAATTAAGACCACTAGTGTGCAGACAAGCTTTTATTATAACTTTTATTAGTCTCCTAGTGTTCAAGGTCACATCACCTAGTCTATAACTTGACCTAGATATCATTGAGATAAACATCCTGACCAAGCTTGAAAAAGAGAACCAAAAGTAAGACCTCTAGAGTGCTAACAAGCTTTCTTTATAATTTGACCTAGTGACCTAGTTTTTAAGGTCACGTGACCCAGTTACGAACATGATATTTTTATGATAAACATTCTTACCAAGTTTGAAGAGGATCCCACCAAAATTAAGACTGTTAGAATACAGAAAAGCTTTTTTCTATAATTTGACCTTGTGACCTAGTTTTTACTAAGTTTGAAGAAGATCTGACCAAAAATTAAGACCGCTGGAGTACGGACAAGCTTTTCTATAATTTGACCTAGTGACCTAGATTTCAATGTAACATGACCCAGTTTAGCATTTGACCTAGATATCATTGAGATTAACATTCTGACCAAGTTTAAAGAGGATGTCACCAAAAATTAGACCTTTCAAGTGCGAATAAGCTTTTTCTTTAATTTGATCTAGTGACCTTGTTTTCAAGGTCACGTGGCCAAGTTACGAACATGACCTAGATATCACTATGTGTCAGGTGGGCTAATAATGAAAATTAATCTGTCAAATTTCAATTCTGCACATATTACTTTCTTCAGTCATTGGTAATGGCAATACAAATAACAGTTTAATTCTAGTATGGAGTAAAACATTCTCTGCTGTTTGGGAGCATGGATACATTGCACCATTTCTTTCATCTGAGGTTCTTTTCCAAGGGCACTGATCTTGTTGGTGCACTGATCTTGTACAGATGTAATCTTTGTTTTAAGCCTTTAGTTACAGCTGCAAAAATATGAAAACATTTTAATTATTCTAACATTTGTTTATCATTTTTTCTATAAAA
This sequence comes from Corbicula japonica, assembly GCA_038501625.1. Classification (NCBI taxonomy): domain Eukaryota; kingdom Metazoa; phylum Mollusca; class Bivalvia; order Venerida; family Cyrenidae; genus Corbicula; species Corbicula japonica. The sequence continues at coordinate 238,124 of JAZAYU010000552.1, read as the reverse complement.
TAGTTTATTAATAAATTTCAAATTTCATTCAGTTTTAAGATGTAATTAACCATACAAATTGTCAAAGGTTTTTTTTATCTATCAAACATGTATCAAAATCACTTCTAATATCAGAAAACGTGGAATAAGAAATTTTGATATATTATAAGAACAACAAACAAGAAGTGCCGCAATGCGACGAAACCAGGTTTTCAAAGACTGGGTATAGACATCTGAGTAGAATTCAAATTTGCATCTTGATAAGCTAACCATACATCAAGTATACATCAAGTTTGGTATCAATATGTCACAGATAACTCAAGTTATCTTGCGGGAACAAAATTTGTATTTTACAGCATTGACCTTGACTTTGTTCAAAGAAAACTAGATAGCAATTTAAAGATGCATCTTAAAATAAGTTACCTACATACTAAGAAAGGTGTAAATATGTCAAAACAAACTCAAGGTATTACGCAGAAAATGAATTTCTATTTGAGCCAAAAATGGCATTTACCTGATCGCAGACATCTAGGTAGCAATCGCAGCTTAAGACTTGGTAAAAGCTACCCACAAATTTAGTTTGGTGTATGTAGATCAGAGCAAACTCAAGTTATTATGCAGAAACAGGAAATTTGTTTTTGGCATTTTGATATAAGCTACCCATACACCTAGTTTGGTGTAAATAGGTCACATCCAACTCAAGTAATTATGTTAAAACTGAATCTCTATCTTATCAACAGTGCATGAGATTTGAGTCTCGTCTCTAGTTTTAGTTTTATGATCTTGGGCCCAGAATTGGCCTTATATGTATAATTCATTTAGATAAGGTAGAACATTTAAATCTGATTTGGAAGGCTCTCGTTTGACTCTTGAGCTCAAGCAATCTTCTTTGCAATTGATTTTGCTGTTGCCAAATCAAAAAGGAAGTACTGATTCGTCAAATAGAATACTGAGTATTGCTATAAGAATATTACAGTGAATGCATCACTTGATAATTATGAGATTGGAACTTCATGGTTTTTGATTCCCCATACAAACATGTTAAAAGCTTGTCATGATCAAACAACAGAAAGATATCAAGTCAAAATACCATTAATCTTTTTCGTTGCCATGGCCTTTCTCCAGCATTCATGTCATTTCTTTTATGTTTTCCGTGGTTGGTTTGGAAATTCTCTTATTCTTGAAGTGTCCTATTGCAGCAGTCATCTACAATAACACAATCAAAATTAACTTTTCTATGTTAAATTGTATACTACCGAAAGTTTGCAAGTCAACAAGAATATTTTTACAGTTTCTTTCTTTACCCCTGATTAATGACTAATTCAACAATTTAGAAAAATGTTTTAACAATTGTGCATTTGTAATGTGTTTACAAGGTTAATTATAATTTGAATGGGATATCTTGAATGTAAACATGAGCCAGTCGGAAACAACTGCACGCTCGACTATTCGAATAGTTCGACATAAAGCACATTTTCAATTGGGCTTCATTTAAACTGGGGAGTGAGTCAAGAGTTTATTACACCCCCAAACACACGCACATGAACAAAAACTTTCTTGATCTACGTTAAGAAATCAATTAATTATAATTAATTTATTCTTTAACTTATTTTTTGAGGGTTTACACAACCCAGCCCATACACGCCTGATCCCACACCTATCTATCCACTATCCCTGCCCACCTCCAAAACTCCACTCCTCTTAACCACTCAACACCTAGTATAGTGTAGTTTAGTTTAGGTGTAATGAAGTGTAGTATAGTAAAGTATGTGTACTGTAGTGTAGTGCAGTGGAGTGCAGTACAGTACAGTATAAAGTATAGTTTAGTTTACGTATAGTGTTGCATAGTATAATAAAGTATAAAGTAAAATATAGTATAGTATATGGTATGGTATGTTAGTGTAGTGTAGTACAGTACAGCACGGCACAGCACATTACAGTACAGTTCAGTACTGTATATAGTATAATATGATTAGGTATGGTATGGTATGGTATGGTATGGTATGGTATGGTATGGTATGGTATGGTATGGTATGGTGTATAGTGTAGTATAGTAGAGTGTGGTGTGGTGTGGTATGGTATGTCATGGTATACATATTCTTACTATCAGGTCATCATTGGATTCTCCACTTTAAACTGCACATAGAGAGCTTCTTTTCCCAGTTCTACCATTTGTTGCAAGCTGAAAAAATAGCATAGATTAAATATCAGTATATATATTTTGCAGCAATAATAACAGTGTGTTATTTCTTAGAAAATTTGACCTCAACAGATATACACACAAAAAATCAAAAAAATTAATCATAACTTCAAGACTGCCAATATGTCAATATTAATGATATTCTAAAATAATCATTTATTTACTTTTATGCAATGAGGATTTATGGTAAAAAAATCATTATTTTACTTGTATAGTTCCAAAAAAAGGTGTAAGTCTATTTTTGCCAAAATCTTCAATCCTATGGATGACCAGTGTAGATCATGTTCAGCCTGCAGATTCATTCAGCCCCAACAGGATCTACACCGTTCAGTTTTTAGTCTGAAATAACCTTATTAATATAAATGCAAACAAGAAGATGTTACAATGTAATGAAACCAGGTTTTCTTCATAAATGTCATGGCATAACTATGACAAAATACACCCATCTCGTCCTTATTACTGCTATTTTGATGTCAGACAGCTATGTAAGGTTTCAAAGCTCCAACTTAAATGAGAACTAGATGGGTGTTCAGTTGAACACTTGTGTCCACCTCGGGTGTTATGTTGAATAAAAATGCAAGTACATTTGTAAAAAGTAAACTCCATTGAATGTGTCCTTGACCAACAAAATTAGGCATCATCATGAGTGTGTCATCATAAGCAATATTTGAAAGTTTCATGAAGAAATATTGTGAAATGGCAAAGTTATATCAAACATTAAGTTTTCGTGTCAAAATCCAAGTACAAAAAGGGGCATAACTCCATCAAATGTGACAATGACCTAAGGAAATTGTCATGCCAATGTTAAGTTTTCGTGATGGATAGACCGACGGACGGACAAAGCGATCCCTATGTATTGCCTTTCACACACATCAAACAACATATGGATAAAAAATAATAGCTAGCCTGAGGGTTTTCCAAAACAAAGAGACCTGGTAAAAATGTAGATCATTATCAGACTGCACAGATGTGCAGGGTGTCTAAGTCATGGCAATTAAAATGAACTACCCTTACTGTAATGTTTGAGCAATTTAATTGAATATGTTTCCTTATAATAATTCTCACCTATGCGAAAGCTGTCTTAAGACTGCAGCTTCACAACTTCCTCCTTCAGGTCTATGTTTTCTTTCCCGAGCAACTCTACTGCATTCTGTACTTGAACAGTCTGCTAATGAAAAACATTTCAGATCAGTCAGAACATCTCTGCTGTTTGATCATATTCCTAATGAATAGAAAAACAAACAGAGTTGATCATGCTTAGAGAGCACAGGAAGTGCCTTTCAATCTAGATCTAAACTGTTCTTGCATTTATTAGAAGTTGTATCTATGGGTAAAATATGTTTCAAATATGTTTTGTCATTGACCACTAAATACAAATAAAATTATTCTTGTTTCTGATATACATATTTGTACTGGTGTTTAGTGAAGTAAATAGGGTTTTATGTTTATTACGGTAATGTTGTGCTAAGTGACTTGGCCGAAGGATACACAAGATTTCGATGTAAGAAGTATTATATAGGGAATAATGTTACTGTATTTCCATTCGAGATTTTCATATTTGCGATTTAAAATTTCAATTAAAAAATTAAATAACAAATTAAAAAATTAATTTAATTTCAGAAATATTTAAAATCTGGAAGCTTAAAATGCCAAATCTAGGCATAAAATGAAGTTCATTGAAGAATTTCTTTATACCAACACTTACAGTCACATTATTCACCACTTTAAGATTATCAGCAATGAGAGACAACAAGTCCCGACAGGCTTCAAGGTTCCACACACATAATGATCCATGAAATAAGGCTGTGAAGATTGCCAGTTCAGGCTTGAAGATATTATGCAGCAACCTCCTGATACTGGAAAGAGTGCAGATGAGTTCTCTATGGTATCCTAACCAAAGCAATTATGAATAGAAGAAGCTTCACCACTCCAGACTGTGAGGGCAGTTCTGGGACTCTTTGTATGTTGCGATCAAAGTCATCTCAGGCATCAGACCTTACATCAAAACAAGAAAACACATTAGTTATTGGCATGAAATGTGTAGACACTGAAAAGAACTGTGTTATTTTCAATCAGGACCTCCCATAGCCACCATCCTGTATCTAAAAAAAAACTGCATCAAGACCAAAGTGACTGTCACAGAACAGCATAAATCACTCCAACTCCCAGTGAACAGTAGATATATCAGTCCCATGGAGTTTCTAAAATCATCAAATATCACAAAATTTAAAACATATAAGATTAATGTGATCCTAAACAATAAAAATTGAATCTGAAGTATCAAATCTTTGGCCTAGGACAATAACCTATGGAATAGTAAGCTTTGTGCGTATGAGTCTCTTAATAGTAAGCTTTGTGCGTATGAGTCTCTTTAAAGTTTGAGAGAATTTGTTTAAACTTGAATAAAGTAACTTAAATTCATACATAATTGTTTTTATTTATTAATAAACCCCAAATGATCAATCATTTACACTGAAAATGTGATCGTTTCTCAATATGCTTGTCAAAACTAAGACCTTTTATATGCAATCTGACCCATTTTACTGAAATAACATGGTCATTGACTGTCACTTTAAAGGTTGGCATGGTTATGGTCACTTTAAATGAAACAAAAAGTTATTTTGAGTGGCCATGACCATGCAACCTGTAAAGAGGACCATGACTGTGCAAACCTTTCAAGATGACTGTAATGGAACTAGTCTCGTTTTCACGGCAGACGACTGATACTATACTATTGAATGATATTAACATCGACAAGACAGGCTGACTCCCGGTAAAAGCACTCATACTTACCAATCAACTTACCACGGGGTAGAAAACAAAGTGCAAATTGCATAAGAACAATTTGGTCTTTCTGTGTTGACAGAATGTGGCTCAAGACACAAATGGTCTATTACTATACATAGTAGCTCATGGCAAACATGGGATGACTTAAGGCTAAGGTTCAACACTGTAAACATACAAGATAGACCTACCTTAGTGTGTGTGCAAGCATTGTGTACCATCCATCATGAAATCTGGCCTTGATTACAGTAATTTACACCATGGATTCACTTTGGCAGCCCTACAACAAAGTATAGCAATTTTCATTCATTGGTGGTGGAGTTTTCATCCAAATTACTGGCAAATCTTTCTTAAATCCCTTAACTTTATCTATTTGATTCAAATTGAGGATAAAAAAAACATAACTTGACCCCTTGTTTACATTTAGACTGAAAATGAAAGTAAAAATAGCCTTTTTCCAGGTCTGAACTAAAATAATATATAATATAACAAAATAATATATATTATTATATAATCATATATATAAAAATCAAAATTACCCCACTGTCTGATTGTATGACCTTTTATCTGTCACATGTCAAACTTTCATTAAAATATCTCCAAAATTGATGAAGATATTGACATTTGAGTTTGGGCCTAAGAACACAGTTTTTTCCCTATATGTTTCATATAAGCATTGGTGAACAGAACATTTTTATAAACCGTAATGTTCCGAATAGAAAAATCTCACCTGAACTTAGTAAAACTATCCAATGTGACATATTCTAGCCGCAAGAAATGGTACCTTGACCGGCTTCCTTGCGCAATAATTTCAAAAGTGTGTCGGCTGGTTTGACAGGTAAACAATTTCGGCAGTAAACGGGCAAGAATAACCCCTGTTAAAAGGCTGATTTACAACAATCTATCATTATTTTACAACAATCTATCATTAAAATTCACTAAAAATTGACATTTACTGCCTGCTTCAGACCTACTCTGTACAAGAAAGCCATTTAATCAGTACTCTTCATTCAATTTTTAATCAGTATTCATCCTCAAAAAGAGGACTCTTTTACTGTGTAAGTACTTCCTTATTGTGGGTAACCAAAGGGCTAAAAACTGTGTTCTCGTTCCACATTGATGACAACATACCTTTTAAAAGTATATATGTAACTGCTTGGTGAATTCCTAGCATTTTTTACAATAGCCTTTTCAAAGGGAGGTAACACGTTGGAGAACTCACAGCTTTGGGGATTACATACTCCTTAAAGGGAGGTAACTTGTTGGTGAATTCCGTATGAAATCTGACATTTCTATGCCAATCCTTAATTAATCCTTATTGTGGTTAAACACAATTAAAGAAGATGCTTCATTTGAACATTGTTGAGAACATGATACGTATTAAATTTAGTTTTAATCTCTTTACAGAATAAAATGAAATTTACAGCCTTAAGCTTTAATTTTATTGTATATACAAGTACTGGCAAATACAAAACCTTATTCCTAAAATATGGTGTTGTTGTTGATTATGTGAGTGATGTATAGAACATAAGAAATTGAGAATAATTGATTTTCTCACTCTAACAGAGTAAGTAATACCCACTGCTTGGTCACTCTCATTCCTTGTTTGTGAAGTTTGTTGTCAGTACTTGTGTGAAAATACAGAGTTTCCTGAATTTTCCTTTTCAAATATGCTATAATGCATGTATTTTGCTACACTACAATTATCTCATTTAAAAACTAAATGGATACTGTTTTTTTTTAGTCTGACTATAATTTATCTGAATAAAGATATAATGCAATTTAATTATACTTACTTTTGAGACCAACAGGTTTTTAGTACACTCTTGAAAAGTTGTCTCCCTGCATTAAGAAGCTTTCTGATCTCTCCATGTATATAGGCATTGTCTGTTACATCCCAGAAAGCCTGAACAAGGATGAGTTGACCAAATTAGTTTTCCTTTTTTATCAGTCCCCTCTTGAACTTTTCAGTTCCAAACAAAGCGCACAGACATGCTGCGGTGACAGTGCCAAAAGAAGCTCCTTGAAGAAGCTTGATACGAAGACTTCTGAAAAACAAAATATCTTTAGGCTTACATCATGAACATAGAATATAAAACATTAATAATTAGTATCTAGGGATCAAAACAAAAGCGTATCAAATGACTTTCTGATCAGGTTCTACACTGATTGCTTTTAGTCATTAGATTATTTGTAACCAAGATCATTAGATTCCAGTGTATATCCAGATTAGATAGCATGCATGTACTTGATGATCTGGACCTACACTGGTCACAGTTGCACACATGTTAAAAATAAAAATGTATGCAATTTGCATATAATTATGTACTCAAGGGTTGAGTTTTAAGTTTAAGTCATTTAAAAGGGGTATAACTCTAAAACAGAACTTATTAAATACAGATGACATATTGTATAATATATATAAGACCATCCTATAAAAATACCTTCCATGTTACAAGAATCATTCAGTTTTTGGTTTAACTAAAATATTTGAAAGGACAATGGCTTTTCACTTGAAAATTGGGAAGAATCTCTGGCCTTTAAAATTTGAAAATTATGCATGATAATTGCTTTATTTGGGAAAACAAAACTCATTGAATATGGGTGCCAATGTTAGTTTATAAATTTCAATTTTGAGTATTTAAGAGTTGTTTAATTAATTTTTAAAGCATTTTATTTTTCAGATTTCAATTTCAAACTCCTCAAAGGAATTAGATCTATTTTTGGACATCATACCTTGTATTTGATAATACATGTATTATCTGCCACATTTTGGAAAAAAAACCACTATATTTTTGGATTGGGAAGTGGTCATATACAGGCCTCTGTTATATGAGGATGAAAAGACCTGGTGACATAACTACAAAAAATTAATAAGAAGTTACTGTTCTTGTTTTTAGAACAAAGTCTTTGTTCATGCAAATATTCATGTATTTAGCCTGTAGGACAAGCATTTAGCAAGTCAGGTACATATGGAAGTAATCTGAAAAGGGAATTATTTGAAATGGAAATTGGATTTAGTAGATCTAGATCTATCTAACCCTATACGTCAGTAGCTAATGAAAATTTTATTATCTTCACCATCACAGGTCATTGCATTTTTTTTTTCGTTGAAATTACTTGAACTATTTCTATGGGTAAATAAAGAAAAACTTACCATAAAATTGATGTCAATATCCACCAACGCACATGTATTCCGTCTACACTGACTTGAATGAACTGGATTTTACGAACTCATTGACACGGAATAGATGACGTCAGAATGCCGCGCGTGAATTCTATGAATGAAATATAAACTTCACGGGACAGAAAGCGACAATTTTGAAAATATATTCCGGGTACAATTAATTTTTAAACCATTTCTTCATAAAATACGTAAATTTGTCGGACAAGATGATTAAAATAATAATAATAATAATAATAACAGTATAAACAGTATAAATCCATAAAAGCAGCATGATTAAAAACATCGAAATACAGCGTTCGGACCCTGTACAAATTTTAAAGGTGCCTTGTCACTTAACAGGACATATTAAGTGCTTTAAAATATCAAAATTTATTACTTAAACTTAAGAACACATGCAAACAAAGTAATTTGATGTTATATTCTTAAACAGTCAAATTACTTTGCCGAAATTGTTATAGTGTTACAAACACAGTAAAATTTACTGACAACATGTACTGATAAGTCCAAAATTTCGGCGAAATTCGCCCCTGTTCAGACATTTATAGACATTACTCAGTATTACAATTATTATTAGTAACATCTGAGAAATTGAAGTATAACACCCCAAAAATGTGAATAAGCAGCTTTAACTCTTTAACTTCTAGACAAAAAATAAAATGTTCCTGTTGCCACTTACCACCAGAGAAATAAGAGGCACATTCGCATTTTCATAGACCAAATGAAATATTTTTTACAAAAGTTTATCTTATTTTTAAATGAGCAACTTCACAGGGGAGGGCGGGGGGGAGGAGGTCGCGCACAACCATCAACGCTGGTGTAGCGAGAAAATTGTTTTGCAGATAAATACATTAATATGCTGCCGACGAAGATCTGTTTTTGTTATAATATCATTGATTACCACTCTATCTATAAGTGCTGTCTTGCGCAACCTTCACACCAGTAGCGCAACCGCTACCGTAAAAGTTTGGCCAGTATTTTCCTTAAAACAGAAAACAGAATTAAACCAGTCACAGGGGATAAACAACGGAACGAATACTTTATTTCTGCAGTGATATAGGACGAAAAATCAACTAAAACTGCAGGAAAATCGAAAAAAAATACTTCACCTGACATTGAATTCGCTCATTTCAGAGGCAGAATATGATCGTCATAACTAAACATTGTACTGGTATATTGTTCTCATATTATATCAGAATACAGATCAATCAAACACGTTCCCCGTTTTTTGTTCAAGAATTGCTTGATATTTCAATAAAAAACGAGTCAAAGCTGACCACTTACCTTTCCGGGTCAAAATAAACATCGACAGTACCGTCACCGGACGTTTTCAGAAAACATTTTCAAAATTTATTACTTAAACTTAAGAACACATGCAAACAAAGTAATTTTGATGTTATATTCTTAAACAGTCAAATTACTTTGCCGAAATTGTTATAGTGTTACAAACACAGTAAAATTTACTGACAACATGTCTTGAAATTAACTGATAAGTCCAAAATTTCGGCGAAATTCGCCCCTGTTCAGACATTTATAGACATTACTCAGTATTACAATTATTATTAGTAACATCTGAGAAATTGGAGTATAACACCCCAAAAATGTGAATAAGCAGCTTTAACTCTTTAACTTTTAGACAAAAAATAAAATGTTCCTGTTGCCACTTACCACCAGAGAAATAAGAGGCACATTCGCATTTTCATAGACCAAATGAAATATTTTTTACAAAAGTTTGTCTTATTTTTACGTGAGCAACTTTACAGGGGAGGGCGGGGGGGGGGGGGGGGGGGGGGGGGGAGGTCGCGCACAACCATCAACGCTGGTGTAGCGAGAAAATTGTTTTGCAGATAAATACATTAATATGCTGCCGACGAAGATCTGTTTCTGTTATAATATCATTGATTACCACTCTATCTATAAGTGTTGTCTTGCACAACCTTCACACCAGTAGCGCAACCGCTACCGTAAAAGTTTGGCCAGTATTTTCCTCAAAACAGAAAACAGAATTAAACCAGTCACAGGGGATAAACAACGGAACGAATACTTTATTTCTGCAGTGATATAGGACGAAAAATCAACTAAAACTGCAGGAAAATCGAAAAAAAAAAATACTTCACCTGACATTGAATTCGCTCATTTCAGAGGCAGAATATGATCGTCATAACTAAACATTGTACTGGTATATTGTTCTCATATTATATCAGAATACAGATCAATCAAACACGTTCCCCGTTTTTTGTTCAAGAATTGCTTGATATTTCAATAAAAAACGAGTCAAAGCTGACCACCTACCTTTCCGGGTCAAAATAAACATCGACAGTACCGTCACCGGACGTTTTCAGAAAACATTTTCTAGAATGTTCTACGAGAGTTCAGCTCGCGTTTTCTTCTATAAATCAGCAGAAGATGCATGACTCTTACAAGAAATGATTTCTTTTGCCAAATATTAACTCACCCGGTTGACTTTAAAGGACTAAGGAATAGTAAAAGACCAGGCTGGACTGTACTTTTTTCTTCGGAATCACAACAATATGCATTTACCGTGCAAAGCTGTGCGCGATTAAAAAAAAATAGCACACTCTGTGCATTTCCAAGTAATACTTTCAAAACCTACCATTGGTGTGGGTTTCTTTTCGACCAGTGCTTTGCAAATTTGATATCATCTTTAAGGCCCGGATCATACTGTCCCGGTATACAGCCCCGGTGCGTCCCGGTTTGGCCAACCGAATCCCCAACCGTAGCGACGCCGGGAAGAACTTCATTGAATCGGGATAAACCATGTTGAACCGGCGATCACCGGGGAGTGGCCCCGGTGGTTTTTGAAATTTTAAATCAACCGGGACTCGCCGGAAGGGAAACCAATGCCCGGCTTATTCCGGGGGAGTTCCGGAACCTCCAACGGGTTGTATACCGCGGAAATGTGAACTTCGCTTCACGAATCTTCCCGGTCCACCGGCTACAAATTACCGGATAGGGACACTGTGATTGGCGCTTAAAAGAAGTAAAAAATGAGTACACTTACTTCGATGAAGCCCCTTCTTCCAATTCTCCGCTATTGAAACGCGAATAAAAAAAAAGAACTTAGTCTTAGGCGCGATTGTCGCGTCATTAGCGCGAAAGCTATGTCCAGCCATAATTTTATGAAACAGCAACAGGTACAATAGCATCATACTAAGTCACGAGTACCTGCTGAAAAGATCGATCTATGACCGTATTGTAAGAAAAATCCGCCTCTTCAAATGAAAACTTTCAGTTATCTTGCTGAAATCGTCGTAGCTGAAAATTGTTTTGTAGCGCAACAAATATTAAAAGGTCCCAATATTATTATTCCAAGAAGCCTTTTCTGTGAGATGGGCCAGTTTATGAGTTTATCACGTTTTGATTTGTTTTTCGTGAGATCCATCTGGGACTCGGAAAAAACCTTGATCGATGCAGATTTCGGATCTTTAGATAATTTTTCGGCGTTCCATACAAGATGACCGATTTACACTACGGTGATTACGTCATTTTATCAGCCAATCAATTCTCAGAAATAAGTTAGTGACGCACTTTAAAAAACAAACATTTCAGTTTTGCAAAACAGAATCTGATAATTATACGGAGAAAGGAAACAAATGGTCACGTCGGTGGAATTCTAAGGATGCAAATTGAATGCAAGTAATTTTTTATCTTTTCTATTCTACTTTGCCGTAGACCATTTGACAGCGACAATGAGTGATATTCAGGGAAGTTTGATTTAAAAGGATTTGAAGAATTTTTCGAGCGAAAGGAGTGTCCAGTGCTTCAGTTGTCTAATTTAAAACGCAGACTTACGTGTCAAAGAAAGGAGAAAGAATTAAAATGATAAATCTGGCAATAAATAAATAAATAAATATGCTGCAGACGAAGAAAATTTGATTAAACCTGGAAAATAAATAACAACAGTGCTTAGATGAAAAAAGAATGGATTTCGACTACAAATACCAGGAACGAACATAGACGTTAGAAGTTATTTGAAAACGTCGTTTAAATTCTCATCGATGACCACCATCGACAACACATGTGTTGTCGATGGTGCCTGATGACGTCATCAGTTTCAAAAGTAAACAAAGATCAACGTAGTTGCACGAAGAATGACAACAAAGGTAGGCTGTTATATATGATTTATTACAACAAAAATGGGATAAAGTAACAACAAAGAGGAAAAACATTTACGACAAAAGAAAAAAGTGAATTCTCAGTTTGATGCCATTTTCTCACTTCACATAATACTCTGTTAAATGCTAAAATATTTTAGAGCAAAGACAAATCGTGCAATCCATTGTATATACAAAAAATCAAATTTGTTTAGAAAACAAACTGATATTTGCTTTAGTATTGGTTATTTTTTTAGCTTTTCTAACTATTATCTTGAAAGAATACATACTCAATTTTAAAAAATAAAGCTTTAAACCATTGTAGAAGTGCGTTTACAAAGGCATCGCATTTAAAACACTTTTTTAATGACAGTGAATAATAATACTTACAATTTACATACACTTTTAAATATGTATTTGGTGTATCGTTGGGATTATTCAACCAATTGTTTCCATGGCAAACGTATGTTCCAGCGTCTGTACATTTAGTCCTGTTGATAGAATACCCCAGCTCATTTGAACCACTCCTTTCAGTAAGGAGTTTACCTTCGAAAGTAAGCTTCATAAACGCTTTAGGATTGCTATCAACACTGCATGTAAAGCTTACACGTTGAGATTCGTTGACGGTTACGGCATTTTGTGTTTTATAACCGTCAATCACAAATTGGTTTAAACTGCATTTATCTGAAATGAAATATATATATATATATATATATATATATATATATATATATATATATATATATATATATATATATATATATATAATAAAGCATATTGAATTATCATCCAACATGATTGTTTATTTCTGCTTAAAATAAATATACTAATGTTCAACTATCTATAATTCACAATCAAATGATGAACACGGACTTATTAAATAAAGCTTAGTTATTTAGACAATGTGTTGTTATTAACTTTTGTGGAACAATGACACCGGCTGCATTTATTATTGTGTCGAAATTGAAGTATTTTATAACAAAAAGCTTAAATATTCATATTTGTAAATAACGTGTGCTACATTCTTTTGAAATTTAAGATTGCATTTTAATCTAAACGTGTTAAAATGTAAGTACATGTATCATCGTTATATATTAATTACCATCATAAAACATTTTAAGTATCTATCAAGTTCGGGTTAGACAAATGGCTTATAGTGCACCAACGTTTCTACGTATCTGCGCCCCGATGTTTATTTTGATATATGGCTAATTTCATTAAAATGAAACACAATAAAACACTAATTAGAACGAAACCATACTTTCCAATTAAGCAAGTCAGTTAATATGTGAAATCATGCTCTACGTAAGTTGCAATTTGCATTTGGGGATTGATGGGAAACAAGCGATCGTAAAGTATCTGTTTCGTTGAGGTGTGTCCGATACCCGAATTATAACTTTAGCAGGCCTTATAAAAATCAGTGTTCATAACTCGGCGGAAGCCGGATGGTGCAATTAGGCTGAACGCAACGTACTACCAATTGTTACTGGCAATATTAGGTTTATAGAACAATAGTAATTTTCGAGAAAATGCAGCACAAAACACAAAATCCCCATAGTATTCTTCACAACTTCGACTCCTAGACGTTCAGGGTAATGTGCATTGAAAAAAGCCACACAACAATCTTTTTAGCAAGTATGTTACCTAGCTAAAACTTTCTTTCACATTTTGAAACATCAATATGAAGGAAATGTCTCGCAAGAAAATGATTTACAAAATATCTAGATCAAAGCTCTAAATTAAAAAAAATAGCTGTCAGTTAATCATCTTTTGGCAAGTAAAAGTCGGTAATTAAGACTTTAATATGACTTAACGCTTTATGATAAACGCGTCTACAATCGATACATTAGATAAAAAAATGTAATTCACTTGAATATATACAATTAAAGAAACAAACTTACACAAGATCTCAATATGTACTTCTTGACTGCTTAAGCCAATTTGCTGCTCTCCATATGTTGGACTCAGCGTGTTGTTGGCTATACAAGAGTAAATACTCTGATCAGATCGGGTGGTGTTTCCGATTGACAAAATTTGCGAATGCCAGGTCATATTGTCTTTCATTCTTACCCACTTCATAGTTGTGTCGTTAGGATTTCCGTTAACAACAGAACAATTCAGGCTGAAAGGTGTTCCCTCAATGGCCGTCATATTCTGCATTTGATTTACCTCAGGTGGATCTGACAATAATTAAGTAAAATAAAATATCGAACGACACTAACTACATAATACACAATGTAATACAAATGCAGTAAATGTCTTTATGCATGAATGTATATTTATTTTGTAACATGCAAAATATGTGGACAAATTAAATAAACTTGGATAAAAGTAGAAAAAATCGAATGTTTGAATAAATTCAAATATGTCCGACAAAATTACAAAATGAGATTTTGGTATTCGATCCAATCAAGAACATTTTCGAAACAGACAATTACACTCCTGCCGTCAGTATGGACTGAAGCATTAGTATCAAATTTAAAAAAAGAGATTGCAATATACAAGGTAAAAACACGGTTGCATCAGTTCCATTATTCTCTTTTTTCTGCATATTTATTTACCAAGTAGTATAAATAGTTATGTTTAATAATTGAAAACAACCTTCGCAATGTGTAAATTAAAATTAAAAAACACGTACATTTATTAGCACAGTGTATAAGCGTACAGTTGCTCAAAACGGAAGTTGCTGATCTGTACGCCGATGATCACATAGTTGCTTACAGAAAAACCTGCGACATCGAATTATTTATTGGTAAATAAAACCAAATTTAATGTGCATTTGGAAAAAAATATTTCTGTGGTAAGTACAACGTTAATTGCTAGTCCTGCAGTGATCATATAGACTTAAAGAAAGGGTTAGTATTGTTATAATCCATCATCGTTCCCAACTCGATCAGTGAAAATAGGAGCAAAACATTGAACAAAACGGGACGTTTTGGGTTCAAATTTCTTTGTGTAAACAGATTTTGGACCATATTTGTGTTGGTATGGGAGAAAATTCATTTATTCAACTTGTGTACTTCGTTGACCTAAGTTTGAACGACTTAGCAACGAGAAAATGATACTTTCTTTATGTCATTGTAAATGATAAGACTGTACGCATAGTTGCAACTGTACGCGATCGTTAGTTGTTAACAGATGCCTAACGTCTGTACGCATAGTTGTCAAACAGATCATTAACAATTTATGGTTCCAGTTAATGCTTTCCGATTACATCGACAGGTTATCATTTTAGCTTCAGTGAATCTTAATATTTCTTGCACGAGAATCTGAAAAATGCATATTTTTTCAACAAATTTGCTTATTCTTTTAATAATACAATTGTATAAACAAATAACTGATCTTGGTTTCTGTTTCAAAGTCAGATTTGTTTTTAAATCTCTTGTTAGCTCTTCATGAAAGGAGGCGTGAAAACAACGACTATAAGTAAGACCGTGTAAGATATGTAGAGTCCCGCTGTAATGTTTTCATTTCTTCTCTGAAGGGCGAACAGTAGAAGCCATAATTTAGCTGGATAAATACGCGCTAGTAATTCAACCATAGTTTCTAAAGATTTCATAGAATGCTCCAATCAGATTAACGTAATTCCTAAAATCTACCAATGAAAGTCGGCCAAATGAAATCCAACTCGACATTTTAACGAACTTAAGCATGAAATTCTTAGCAGTTGCAGACGTAATTGTAGACTAACTTAACTCAGTCACGAAGTGGTGGATTTCAAAATCTGAAACCACTTTATGGAATTTTCCTGTCAAAGACCAGATGGTTAAAGTCTTTATGATATTGGATAATATTTGTGCATAATGTATGTTTTGCCAACACCGGCAGGGATTTCAGCAGGTTTATACTAGGTTTCATTTAATGTCACAATCAGGGATTTAGGATTTCTAGCAATTATCGGTGTCTTATTTGCAAAGTGTATCAATTCATTGATAAGGTTCAACAGTAGATCATAGTAAAAACCTATCAATTCATAGTTTAAAACTTGCTTTAAATGTGATCATATAAGGTTGTTTTTTTTATAAATAATAAATTAGATTTGATTGATTCCTTGATTGATTCCTTTAACAAGTTCTTGCTTCATTGATGCTTTTCAGTTGATTGGTATATGATGCACTTATGATCGCAACTGTTCGTACAGTCTGACATTGAAATACTGCAACTTTGCGTACAGTCTTGTCACTTTTGGTTGCTGCACATAAAGACCATTTTCTCGGTGCTAATTCGTTCAAGCTCCGTTCAACGCATTTTGTGAGCGTTGGAAATTATTTTTCTTTCACGGGAAGTCAAATATATACCTTTCCAATATATACATTTTAAAATATGAGGTCACAAAAGAAGATTTTCTCCACTCCTTTCCCCATTTTGTACTGATTAAGTGTGAAAAGATTACAGATTGCAACTAAACTAGCCGTTAGTTCAAGACTTCAAGATCACAGTAAGACTATTAATCAACGATGTACTTATTATAAAAATAATTTCTGCAAAATCGCGTTTAATTTGAAATTATTTTACAAATAAAATGCCGATGTCGCGTGTTTTTCTGTAATCATCGGCGTACAGATCAGCAACTTCCGTTTCGAGCAACTGTACGCTTATACACTGTGATCAGGTGATACCTGTATTTAACAAGCAATACTTGCCTATTTTCCATTTCAAGTGTACCAAAGTCGAGCTTTGGATAACAGTTTGTATGTTTTTAGGACTGACCTGTTGGTTAATTATAATAACAAATACTTACACAGAACATCTATGTGATATGTCTTATTGTTTATGCCAGTGATGTTGTCTCCTGGTACTTCTATCATAACATTGCTTGCACTACATACGTATTCACGGGACTGACTTTTTGTAGCGGTAAACGAAATGTTCGTATAATTAACCGTCATATCTCCGCTCCAGTCGTATTTTAAAGGCGGCGGATTGCTTCTAGCGCTACATGAAAGTGTTACATATGTCCCGTGTTTTATTTTAATAGCATGTGATATGTTTTCATGTGTCATATTGTCCGTCGAATACGTTACACTAAATGCCTCTGGTGGATCTTTAAAGAGAAGAAACGCCTAACATTTCAGTTGAGCTTGTTATACTTCCTGTAGATACAATGTAAGCAATAACAACCGTCAAATGATATTTAAAACATGTTTCCATTTTGTTTACAAAGTTACAATATTTAAAATGTTTCTCTGTATCTGATTAACACATTAAAATTTCGCGATAAGAAAAATCAGTTTCAGAATAATTAAATAATTTCATATTTCAAAATCCGATATATGTTAAAATAACATTTTGCGTCGCAGTTTTATTCGTATTAGACATTTATAAGTTAAACCGAATCCGATACCGTTAGCTACTTGACGGTTTTCATGGGGATTTTCTCAAAATAATTTTATACGAAACAGTGCATCATATTAGCTGAGGTATCTTCCGGCTTTTATTGTGTTGCTTCTGTTATAACAATAACATGTGTGGTCAGTATGCTTGTATAAATTCTTAAGTGTTGAATTTCACATACATGCATAAATTTTACTGTGTTCCGTTTGAGCAATCGTTGAGATCGCGAAAACAAGTTTGATATTGTGAAATCAGGATACGAGGGCGCCAAAGTATGATGCGAGCGTGCGACAAGTATCGCCCACTTGCATCGTGTTTTTGAGACAGCGCATCCTGTTCTAGCGTTTTCGTGATCTCGCCTTCAAATCACGTACACTAAATAAAAGCTACTTTACGGTTTGTTAAAAACTTTTAGGGAAAATTTTAGAATAGAAACATTTAGCTAAATTGACAATGAAGCTGTAGAAAATAAAAAAACTTTCCAAAAAAAAACCGGAAAATGAGTATTTCTGCGACGGTTGGAACAAAAAGAAAAAAAAACTAACCAATATAGAACATTAAGAGAAAAGCAATAGTGTACGCTGACCTTCATTAGAGCGAGACGTATAAACACGATGCGAGGTCGCGAGAACAAAATGCGAGTGTACGAAATATACAAACATGTATTAATATCTCGCCCTTTTATTGTCTTATCGCGACATATATAACTAACAGGTTCCGGTTTATCTTTGCGAATCCGGTTTATTCGCAAACTCAGCTACCCGAAATATTGGTCCTATCGGCAATATTTGATTATATGATGATAAAATAGGTGGAACTGATAAATAATTGGCCATTTGGATCGTTCTATGTCTTAAAATGACCTTGTGAGATGACTTGAAATCGAAAAAATCCCATGGGAGTTTTGGAAATCCCATGGGATTTTTGAGCTCCCATGGGAGCTCCCATGGGATTTTTCTCCCATTTTCAGGAAAATGGGCGAAAAAATCATGGGATTTTTATAAGATTTTTTTTATTTTGTCATATTTTGTGTTATTTTGCATAAATGATATGTAAGGACAAATAAAATCTTCATTTGCGTTCAAAATTTCAATTTTTAAAAAATCCCATGGGATTTTTCAGCCATAAAAAATGGGAGAAAAATACCATGGCAGAAAAACCCCATTTTAAAATGGTAGAAAATAACAATCAAACAATCGATAGAATTTGTCTAAGTTTTTTAAAAATGTAAACATAAGAACTATTTTTCTAAGAAACAGAACTGTTTTGGACATCAAAATGTAGCTGCGCGACATGATTTTTTTTTCGAATAATTTTTGTGTTGTATTAGATGAGTGAATTTGTTTGAAGCTTTATTTCAGTGTAATATGTAGTTGGATAAGTATAAAATAAACATATTCGCAATGTTTGCATATGTATATAGTGCCACGATTAATTTTCCCATTTAAGTGTGGGATTTTTTCTCCCATTTTGAAATGGGATTTTTCTCCCATTTTGAAATGGGATGTTTCTCCCATTTTGAAATGGGATTTTTCTCCCATTTTGAAATGGGATTTTTCTCCCATATCGAAATGAGATTTTTTCTTCCATTTTTAAAAAGGTTTTTTTTGTCCTATTATGAATGGGATTTGTTTCTGCCATGTTTATATCTTTATCTGTGGTTACTAAGGGAACGGTTATAAAGTACTTAAATAAGCTAGGAGCCAACAAGGCTACAGGCCTAGATGGAATTCCTGCACGTTTTATTAAGGATAGTGTTCATAATATATCCGAACCCCTTACTCATATTATTAATTTGTCCATAATCACTGGTATTGTCCCTGACGATCTTAAATCTGCCCGTGTTGTACCGTTATATAAAAAGAATAATAAAACGGAAGCTGGTAATTACAGACCTGTATCTATTTTAAGTGTTGTGTCCAAGGTCCTAGAGCGAATTATCTATGATCAGGTGGAAAGTTATTTAACAGAAAATAAGTTACTCTATACTCATCAGTCAGGTTTTAGACATAAATATTCCACGGATACTTGCCTGTTATATCTTACTGATTTTATTAAGTTTGAAATGGATAAAGGCAACTATGTGGGTATGGTCCTTTTAGACTTACAAAAGGCCTTTGACACTGTCGACCATGACGTTTTACTCATGAAGCTTGAAGCGATGGGCTTTTCAAGTGATGTTACTCACTGGTTTAGGTCTTACTTATCCAGCCGTACACAAATGGTCAATGTCTCCGGCATACTTTCATCTAGTGCCAATATCACATGTGGGGTACCCCAGGGTTCAATCCTTGGTCCCCTCTTATTTTTGATCTACGTGAATGATATGGAGGCTGTAGTTCGTAATAAGTTACTTTTATATGCTGATGACTCAGGTATTTTAGTGTCGGGCAAAGACATCCAGTATATTACGTCTCAACTTACTGATGACCTTACTAGTATAAGTAAATGGCTCACTGATAATAAACTTTCATTACATCTTGGTAAGACAGAGTCCATTTTGTTTGCCTCTAAACCTAAACTTAGGTCATGTGATAAATTAGATATTGTATGTAATGAGACTTCAATATCATCCACCAAATCCGTCAAATATTTGGGCGTTAACTTGGACCAAAGTCTTTCTGGTGAGTCCACTGCCAATCAGGTTATTAAGAAGGCCAATGCAAAGTTGAAGTTTTTATACAGAAAAAGCTCATTCTTAAATAGGTATACAAAACAGCTTTTAGTTTCATCATTAATACAATGCCATTTTGACTACGCGTGTGCCTCTTGGTATTTGGGATTGAGTCAAGCACTAAAAAATAGACTCCAAGCAACCCAAAATAAAATGTTGAGATTCATACTTGATCTCAGTCCTCGTACCCATATTGGAATGGCCCACTTTGAAGAAGTTGGCTGGTTACCTGTGCACTTAAGAGTAAATTCCCTTATTCTTGGTCATGTACATAAGATACACAGTAACAGTGCGCCAAGTTATTTAAATGAGTATTTCATATTAGCAAATGAAGTACATTCTTATTCAACACGTTTTAGAGATAGTAACAGTTATTCTATTCCCAGGGTTAAGGGTTTTGGGAAAAAATCATTCGCGTATAATGGCTGTCAAGTGTGGAACAGCTTACCACCTCATCTAAGATCTATATCTAGTAATAGTCAGTTTAAAAAGTCTGTTAAGGAACATTTTATGCAGTCTATACCAGCCTAGTCCTCGTCTTAGTTTTAATCTTTCAGTTTTAATGATTTTTTAGTAATACCTGCTCAATGTCAAGGTTGATTCTGTGATATTTAAGTCAATACATGTGCTATTAAACAG
>JAZAYU010000552.1:107187-216715 GCA_038501625.1 Corbicula japonica | reverse complement strand
ACGGAATATGGTATGGTACATTACCTCCCCGGCGTTACAAGTGATGTTGTTGGAACACTCGTCAAGACTGTAAACATTCTCGCACTTCCGACACACCAAAGACTGGCTAAACCGAAATACTGCAAACACACCACACACTTTAACAGCCGCAATAATCGGCATATATCGCATTCTGAACACGGCATTCCGAAAACAACAAATGCAACAAAAATATAAACTTAAGTCAAAAGTAACGAACGGTATTAATAAAACATTTGGCTGACATATTACGCAGTTGACCATTATGAAATTAAAAACTCATCACCAGACAAACACCACTAAAAACGAAATAATAATGATTCACAAAGAAGGGATTGCAAATATAAAAAAAAAACGAAATGAAGAACCCGCGGATTATCGCTTATATATCTTCAGTAGCAAAATATATTTGGCACAGGTGGGGAGGAATGGGCTGAATGGGGGCAAGGTTTAAGGAAGCACCAGCCTCACCCTTACTCCACCTGATTCTCAAAGAACACAGTGACATGTTGCCTTATGAACAAACTCTTACCAGTCACTCTTCTGGACAATTGCAGGCGATTTACATCAAACAAATATAACAACTATTTCCATTTTACTGCATTTTAGCACAGTGGTGAAAGATATGTTCAAAACTGGCAAACTTTGAACATAATATACACGTAAAGTCGTGTCAATCCAAAGCTAGAATGTCGACGAATAAGCTTTATCAAACAGAGCCTGCAATATTTTCTTCTTTGCTGTATTCTTGTGGCTTATAAAGTTCCCTTTTCAGTTATTTCAATAATGTTAAAAAAGGTATAACTATTACAAAACTGAAGTATTTATGGTATAAGAAATAATTAGAATCTGTTTTCAGAAAAGTGTTTTACGGAACTGTGTTTATTATTAATATTATATACCTTTATAAACTTAAGTTTTCCTTTAGAAAAAAATCGATATTGTTTGTGATTAACGTTGTGAAGTAGGAAACACTCACCGGTGAGAAGTAGGAAGAAGCTGGTCACGTCCCACAGAGAACATGTAATGACAATATCATAAATAACAATACACTAGTAAGTAAAAAATTAAATATCAAATACCGTATAGCGGGTTATTTCTGCGGTCATAAATTTCTGCGTTTTGCCCTCAAAAATAGATGCAAAAAATTCTGCGTTTTTTATTTCTGCGTTTTCGGTTCCCATGAAGGATAAATTTCTGCGGTTCAGGTCAGCGTACACTATTGCGTTTCCCTATATGTTCTATATAGAGTCTTGGGAGTCTCCTTGATTTATTTATTCTTAGACAATATCAGGCATGGTCTTCTGATGAAATTTGAATATAAATCTCATAAAAACATAGATGAAATACCACCATGACCGTAGGTTTCTACCTCAAATTTCACTTTGAAGACTACCACCCTTGCCTATTGACTAAATTTACTTGCGGCTAACCTGTTTATAGGCATTATTTTAAAAGTAATTTTTTCCTTATCCAAAATGTTTTGGATAATGATTTTTGGTTCCAACAGCTGAAGAAATACACAATTTCTGTTTTTTAGAAGGAGTTTTATTTTTTCTTTAGCTATACTGGCCAATCAGCTAATGTTTCTATAGAGTGTTACGGATTTCCCCTAACTTTTATTTAACCAACCGGGAAGCAGCTTTTATTTAGTGTACGCTGATCTTCATATTGGGTAAGGTGTCGTAAGAATAACACGCCTATGATATACGCATACTATTTGTTTTTCACCGATATTTTGTTCATGGGTAATACCTGTTACTCAATTTATTTTATAAAGTTTACAAGTTTACAAGTTTACAAGTTTATTTCTACACTCAGTACATGAATACATGTAAACATGAGGCAAAAACATACATCATACATATATACGAGGCTCATAGTTGCGAAAAAAGAAATAGAGGTATCGTGACATACAATGACTAAGTAACAGATTGAAAATACATTATATGAGTAATTTCAGTAAATCAGCGGGAGAATGACCTTAACAATAAACATTTTATTGAACAATTCCCACAGTGTACACAAGTACATAACTGTTACATACATATGTAACTAATATTTAAATAAGAAAGACAAATTTAAATGATGTTAGTTGTTAAAATTTCTATTTTACAAATAAACAACGTTTGTTAAATTCAATCTTATCATGGTAAGGTAACAGATTGGAAGTACATGTACATTGTATTAGTAATTTCAATGAAGCAGCGGGATGATGACCTTAACAATAAACATTTTTTACCAATACCCGCTATGTGTTCAAGTACATTAACTATTTTCTTGGGTGCTACATAAGTATGTCAATAATATTTTAATAATGAAAAAAAAAAAAATTAAATGATGTCAGTTGTTAAAATTTCTCTTACAAATAAGCAAAGTTTGTTAAATTCATTCTTACAATGTGTATTCATTAAACTATTGTATTTTATTACATTTGGTCTTTCATAATATACTTTTTTAATATACTTTTGTCTTTTTTGTGAAAAATATTGACACTCCATGATGTAATGATATTCATCACCTAAGCAGTTAATGCAATATGGACATTTTCTTTGTTCGTATGGGATATTTCGCCATCTTCCAACTTCAATTGGCAGTTTATGATTACGGCTTCTAAATTTCGAGTACAATTTTTCATTTTTATTTAAGTCATATTTTAAATAATGTTCAAGACCAAAAGTGTTTTTTATTAAACGATAATTTTGTAAACTTCTTGTGTTTTCGGTTGTACTGTGCCAATCGCTAATGAACAAGTCCTTAAGTTTTTGTTTTGTTGTTTCGGTAAGCCATTTTTGATTTGAGAATGCGTGTGTTATCCAAATACCATACAATCCGCATTTAATGAAAATATCTTTGACACAAGAGATCCATGGGTAATGTTTTTGTATGTTTCTAGATAGGCTGTTTTCAGCTTGAAAATATAAATAATATAAAAAAATACAATGATATTATTCATCAATGAAAAACAACTCCCAAACAACTATTCAATTGAATTGAATGTTTGAGAAATGTTTGAGCAAATGCCGCGTTTTTAGTATGCCTATACCATAACATTGTGCGGTAATTGATCGTAATTATTTTACCCTGTCTGTATTATAAAACGGATTATCTCGGACATGGCCACTTCGGCGATTTTCGCTTGAAAATGAGATAATAATTTGCGATTTTAATTTCTGCTGGTTTTATTTCTGCTGGATATGTTTCTGCGATTTCATCCAAAGATCGCAGAAACGCAGAAATTTGGCACCCGCAGAAATTACCCGCTATACGGTATGAATGTTTCAAAGACAAAGAGACAGAGAAAGTTTTCGTTAGGCCTACATATAGTCAATACTGTTATCAGAAATGTAACCCGTTACCGATGTCATACAGTGATGATAACGTATTTAAGGGCTAACCGATCGACCCTTTTGGGATTGTCCGGGATAGCTCAGTTGCGTTGTCGGAATTGCAAAGCAAGGCGCTGTCGCTGTGACGTTGCGGGTTCGCTCCCAGTTAGAGGCAATATTATTTGTTATTAAATCCAAAATCATAAACTAAGTAACGATGGTTAATCTAATTCAAAACACCAACACAATTCTTACTCAAAAATCAGCTTGCCCCGCACAGAATATGGAATCATAAATTTAAAAAATCATGTAATAGTTTACACAAACAGGGGCGTGGGAGTTCAGTACCAAATCATGATGTTTTATACTGGCTAGTTGATGCAAACCACGTATTTCAAATTGCGTTCCCGAATTATTTATTATTAATTAAATGATAAACTCAAATTAAGAATATCTATAAGATCATATTATTTAACTATTTAACCAAAAATATTTTTTTGAAAATAAAAAAGAAAGAATCATACTAACGACAATACCGCTCCTCCTGGCCTTCGACTCCTTGGCTTCACCATGAAAATACAACAAACGCTCCATTTCGTAACGATGCCCAGTCTTTCCCTCCAAACAACATTACACATTGTCTCAGATTTTATCTCGACCTACTTTACATATTTTGTGATTTATGAAGTCAATGTTAATAATGCCAGTTGAAAGACCTTTGTTTCGCTGCAAAGATAAGACATGAAAGAGCACAACCGTTGACATGTGACAAAAACTGTCGGCTTATTATGTGGGCCGTTTTCGTCTCGTTCGATACAGGGATCTAGTTTTTTATGCCAAATAAACAAGTTCTAAAAGATTAAAAAAAAACAATTTGATAGTAAATGATACATCTAGCATGATCAAATTTTAACATGAAAACAGTTTTTCTTTACGTGGGCAAATCGTTTATCAAATTGTAAACCCACAAAAGACGACCTGGTTTAAAAGTGGATGTAGATTAAGAATTCTAAAATCAACCACAGGTGGAAGGAACGTACCCTGGTACCCCCCACCCCACCCCCCTGCAGACAATACCCACTCCAGTCCAAAAAAAATTCCAGTCAATCAGACACCACATTGCATTGAAATTAATCATTTTCATTAAAAATTATGAAAAAACAATTATAACTATTTTTTTGTATGTGGTTACTTACCATTGACAAGGTCAGGAAGAAATGTCGTTTGAAAAAGACTATGTTTCGTCTAAAACCATTTCAATTTTTGTCAAATATGTTTTTATACAACATAACTCATATGCTCTGTATTGCATATTAATCTAGCTCTCAGAAAAAGTTTACTTCGAAGAAAAATTCCCAGAAGTTTTCAATCTACAGTCGAAAATGTCCACCATGGTATAGCGCTTTTTGACGTAACCAGAACAATCCCACACATTTCATTACACGTTTTTTTTTCAGTGAAAACTCAGTGATAATGAGCAATTCCGTGAATGACAACCATATATAAGCAAATAATATGCAAGATTACTATAAAATCCACCGATCATCTCGTTTTTAAACGAATGATACTGACGCTACGGCCGATTTTTCAATTTTCGTTATTGTCAAACTGCTTCAGCCTCCATTACTGGCGAGAAGTTGCGTAACTTCAAAGGGAGGTCACTGCGTCGGATTCCAACTGCGGCACCAACTTCATATAAAGTAAACTTTTTAAGTTTAGAGAGAAAACTTATAAAGTTTTACCGGTTTCAAATCTTCTTTTCCACATTTCAGCTGTAATTATTATCATTAAATGCATAGTCATTGTCAAAGAAACTTAATATCTCCAGATTTCATGTATATACGGGACCGCATATTTATTTCGCCAACATTCATGCTTCAACGGATCTATCAAAAGGTATCCGAAGATAATAAACAGTGCAAAATGAAACAGATGACGGTAGAAAATCATGAAAATCCGGCGTTAGCATCGGTAACACTTGAGTAAAAGTAAGATGATCGGTGGAATTTGTAGAAGCCTTCCATATTATTTGCTTGCACGTGGTTGTCATTTACCGCATCGCTCGTATTGACCGAGATTTATTGAAAATCTATGTTATGAAATGTGTGGGATTGTTCTGGTTACGTCAAAAAGCGCTATACCATGGTGGACATTTTCGACTGTAGATTGAAAACTTCTGGGAATTTTTCTTCGAAGTAAACTTTTTCAGAGAGCTAGATTAATATGCAATACAGAGCATATGAGTTATGTGGTATAAAAAAATATTTGACAAAAATTGAAATGGTTTTAGACGAAACATAGTCTTTTTCAAACGACATTTCTTCCCGACCTTTTCAATGGTAAGTAACCATATACAGAAAAATAGTTATAATTTTTTTTCATAATTTTTAATGAAAATGATTAATTTCAATGCAATGTGGTGTCTGATTGACTGGAATTTTTTTTGGACTGGGGTAGGTAGTGTCTGCAGGGGGGGGGGGGGGGGGGGGGGGGGTACCAGGGTACGTTCCTTCCACCTGTGAAATCAACTGGTGGATAAGCTAGCTCCAAAACCAGACAACTTGGTAATAAGCTAGATTAATTATACAATGCCGACAAGACTTAGCGAAGTACAGCAGTAAAGCGATAAGTCACTTATATCAAGCACTGATGCCCCTCATGTCTTACAAGGACATCAACTTCATCGTCTACGATCAAGATTTATTCTTCTAACGATTCTTAATTATTAATTGTTGATGGTATGCAGTATGAAGTATAACTTAAGAGGTGTGGCTACAGTTAAAGTCGCTTACAATTTATTGGTCAGTGTACAATGTTTGACGTGTGACGTCGGCGAGCATTCACCTTTCGAAAAAGTTGGATTATTTAAAGAATATTTAAACAACCTACTTTTTGTCCATACCCAAATGAAAACCATTACATATCGATCCAATCCTTAAATGAACAGCGCTTAACTGTAAAGTTCTGATGTGCTGCAAATTGATAATTTGTCACTTCCGTTTTCCCATCCGTTGCTAGAGCATTCCAAAGCCATTGAAAAAAAAGCCAAATAGCGTACACTTTGAAAGACCAAATGGTTGGAAGTAAGTCTGATTTCTATCATTGAATACTTAGACTTTCCATTTTGTAAGCAGTCTTGATAACTCCGTCGCTGCCAGCGTGGGGTCCAGGTTCGAGTTTAGAGTCTGGCTGCTCATTTATTTTTCTCATCCTGAAATCCAGAAAAGTGAGAAGCCAGCAGCAGATTGCACCAATACATTTTAAACATGAAACCCAAAACCAAAAAATTAGATAAATAAATACTAAGAGTCAGGTGATACGCTTATACATAATTATTTTTAATAGCAAACAAGCTGAAAAAAACACTATAATTCTGATATTTTCATGATTCCACCTTGGGCATTGCTAGTGAAAAACATGATAGCAAACCACCTGTTATGTAACTGCTTTATTTTTTAACAATAAACTATTACGCGAATTTCTAGTTATCTATAAACAGTTATACAAGAAGCGTTAAGTGAAGACTGTGAAATATAAAGGTCGTCTCAGGTGAAGATCTGGGTTGAAGGTTAAAAAGCTGAGATCGGAAACCAGTCTAAAATCTCAATCATCCGATTGGCTGAAATGGCGACCAGTCGCCATTTCAGCCAATCGGGTGATTGAGATTTTAGACTGGTTTCCATGCTCAGTGTTATAACCTTGGGCACAGATTGTGAATAAGACCTGTGTGGGTACAACGTTAAATAAAGTGAAATGTTTCATTCATTATGGCATTATAGTTTTATTCGAGTTATTTCACCAAGACACGGAAAACGTTTTATAAACACGGGGCCAGATCAACCTGCTCATTTGAACAATCTGATCAAGATCTTTACTGTTAAAGTGCACGTGATACCTGAAGTATATGAAAAAGCAAACAGTATGTATTCTAATCAAACTGCCTGCATGCACAAGATGATCTAGATCCATACTGGGAATACAAACAATCTGTTTTTGCACAACGCGGATGTGCATAAGTTTGCAGCTCTTTTGTGTAAATGTAAACCTGACCATCGATAATATCGTATAAAACGGACTTCCGGACGTTCCCACAGATGGGCATTTGTTGGGTATTTCTTTTGTTTAAAACTACCCAACAAGCGAAAAACTACCCAATAAGAGACTAACGGAATGAATGGAAAGTTCTCACAGAAGGGCATTTGTTGGGTATTATGGTACCCAACAGATGCCTTGCGGTGCGCTCGGTATAACAATTATAAAACCGCCATGCTAACAAACCATTATTTATGCAGAATATTGCGCTTTAAGCTAAGCTTTCACTTAGCCGCAGAAAACATCTTCGTCGGCCTCAAAATCACAGTTTTGACAGACGAACAACTGGCCTTTTAACACCGACGTGCACTCTTCGTGTGCCCACTCTTTACATTGAAAGCACTGAATCCATTTTCCACAGGCTTTACTGTTAGAGTACGGTTCCAAACAGATAAGGCAGTACCATTCCTCCTCCTCTGAACTTTCAATTTCGGAACTCTTGTTTGTAGGTTTTAGCCTTTTCTTCGGTTTTCGTTCCTTTCTTTCCTTGGTTAATGATCTTTCAACAGATTTACTTCTATCTTAACGAAGCTTCTGCTCCTCAAGTGCATTTTTCTCTGGCGTGTCAGTCAAAATGGCTGTCTTCATTTTCTTCCGACCAGCATTGGATTTTCGTGGAGGTGCCTTTGGGAAAGGTCTTATATGCTATGGACTAAAGGGAAAGTCTTCCTTATCAGATGTCAGTAAATTCATTGTGCATTTACCAAGACAAGTATAATGAGAGTTACTTTCATGTCCAACTTTAGCCAAATGAACATCGCCTTTACATTCGACACCTGGGCGTCCGGGAGCATGAGCAGTGATGTGGATTTCGTTTTTCTAGATACTGATATAATATGGCCGATACACCGATAGCGTTGCATAAAGCAGCTAGAATTAAATCGCCTGTGTCATTGTTGTAATCTTTGTTCACAATGCAGTTCTCAACATCGGCAACAATGTCTCTCTCACCAGCAGAAACATTTATTAACAATTATTTCATTTTTCAGTCTGAAACAGAGCGCATCGTGAGAAAGTGAGAGTATATTTTCTTCTAGTAAGCTTCTTCTGATAGAGTGCAACAGACAATGGCCATCACCTGAAACATTTATCAAAGTCCTCCCTAGTTCAGTTACATATGTTTTAATAGGCCCCCATTCATATATCGGCACAGTATTAACAACGTTTTCAGAATGCACGACGTTTTCAGAATGCACAACGTTTTTAGAATGCACAACGTTTTCAGAAGGCACGACGTTTTCAGAAATTAAATGCACGACCTTTTCAGATTGCACGACGTTTTCAGAAACTGAATGCACGACGTTTTCAGAATGCACAACGTTTTCAGAATGCACGACGTTTTCAGAAACTGAATGCACGACGTTTTCAGAATGCACAACGTTTTCAGAATGCACGACGTTTTCAGAACTGAATGCACGACGTTTTCAGAATGCACGACGTTTTCAGAAACTGATGCACGACGTTTTCAGAATGCACGACGTTTTCAGAATGCGAGTGTACATCATTCTTCTGACAATCCTTATTCACCGTGACGTTTTCAGTTGCCTCTGAAACGTTGCTATCGGACATTTTTAGGTTCTCTGGTAGTGGTCGGTCCGTCACATAACTTGGAAGAAATTCTTCAGCCGTAAAAAATTCGTTGTTGAATGGATAGATTCCTGTGACCTTGAAACCATTGATTATATTTACAGGAGTATCAGCTCTTGGAAGACAGTCCCTAACAATACTCGGAATGTCATATATGATCATGCTTTTTCCTGGGTTGTTTCTGAGCCATGCACTTTGTGCTGATGCCAGGTACCTTTTAAATGGACCAAACACAGAGCGGTCAAGGGGCTGAAGTTTGTGTGAGGCGGAAAAGAAAGCATAATCACTCCGTTTTCACGAGCGTAGTTTATCACATCTATGTGAATATGCGCCTCGTGAGATTATCCAATAATAATAACACTTTTTTGTCCTTGGATGCCTTCGTTGCTTTTACAAAATGGTTCATAAAGATAAGAAAGTTATCACTGGTCATCCAACCAGATGTGTGAGCACCACCTATGCAGCCGACAGGTCCATCTCTAATGAAATGGTCTTGATA
The DNA here is from genome assembly GCA_038501625.1 of Corbicula japonica. Lineage (NCBI taxonomy): Eukaryota > Metazoa > Mollusca > Bivalvia > Venerida > Cyrenidae > Corbicula > Corbicula japonica. The sequence goes on along the minus strand of JAZAYU010000552.1, from coordinate 207,190 downwards.
CTTAACTCTGGGGAAAATGAACATCGGTGGAACCGAGTAACTATTCGCACTGATCGCAAAACACAGTGTCACGAGTTGTCCACGTTCTGCCGATGTAACACAACCAATCTGCTTAACCCCTTTTGTAGCCACAACACTTTTAGGTTTCTGTACCGTTGTAACTCCCGATTCATCTAAGTTCCATATATCACCGGGTTAAGATTTTCCCTTTCCATAACAGTGGATAATTTGTTGAAAAAGTGATTAACGTTTTCCCTGTTAAAACTTGTCGCCCTGGACAGGCTCGTGGCTTCAGGACATCTGATTGATAACTCTGGATACCTTTTTATAAAACCGGAAAACTAGTCCGGGCCCGCTGACTTTTTACGTACCCAAGAATCCGGCATTTTCGCATTAAAACATCTGCACATTCAAATGCCAAAACCACGACTTCCGATGTACTTAGGCCAAAGTAAATATTTGCTGCAGTCTTTAAATATGACTTGAACACGGATTCTTGATCATTACTGAAGACGGGTATAAATTTCCTCTTGGAGAAGCTCTCTACATTTTCAGATGACAAACCTAAAGCCTTGCATTTCTTTATATAACGCCACAGTGTCATAGGATGCATTTAAGTTCATCTTTACACTTCTATTGCAGTTGATAACATCAGCTTTTCCTTTCATTAGTGTGTGAGTTGGAACCTTGTTTTGAGCAGTCTTTCTCTTATAATTTCGAACCATTTTCCTAAAAAAGAAAAGAAGATATCAATAGCTCTACCAGTTGTCTGAAAGTAAATAAATAATTTAAATGTCTAACAGTGTGTGGTTGAAAAGTAGGCCCAAAGACGATCTGAAACAAACATGCGGGGCATAATGACACCGTGTATCACTATGCCCACCTACTGTGTATCACTTTGCCCCATCAGGGGTTTTGGCGGGAAACATGTTGTACGTGATCATATTTAGAATATTCACAGCAACACACATGTAGATCTAGAAGACCGAGCATAGTTTTTTATGTAAACATTCCAGTAAAGGAGATCTAATTATATCCAATCGCTCAACAACAAAATCATGATTTTCGAAAAAAGTAAAAATATACGAGTTCACGTGCTCGAGAATCCTGAAATCTGGCAGAAATAGCAGACAAGTATCAGAATGTCTTCCAGCAAGTGCATGAAAAATGGCGGCGAGTAAAATACGAACGCTGGTAAAGTTTATGACGTAACTGATGACGTATATTACATCGAACAATTATCACTAGGCCCCGTGTATCATTATGCCCCAGTCTCCCCTATGCAACAAAACACTTATAAAAGTTTGTGCTTTGTAGCGGCCTGCGTTCAATGTAAGAAAAAAAGAAAACAGCAGACTAGCCGAGACAAAACGAATGCTCTACTTGGGATTGACTGTGAATCTGTCAACTGTTATACCAGTGCCTATGAGTGCATTTATCTAGACCGTGCGATTATTTAAGCCTATTTGTGTGAAACAAAAGGCGTAACACAGCTGGTAGTGATGAAAAGCTCTATTTGAACAATAACAGCTCGACATTCATACGTACATCAAAACCAGTTTAAAAACCCCTATAAACCTAATTTTTTTCTCAGGGTGTCGACCAAACCGTCCGCTATTTGATGATGTTGTTTCTACTATCCATCGAGGTAATGCCGGTGTAACGCATGAAATAATAATAATAATGAGGCCGACAGTAAGATTCAACGTCTGCAGGATAAGGTCAGGTGACTGTTACCAAAAATAGAAAAAAAACAATTTAAGAAGTAAAAAAGGATATGTTTGCGTAACTTTGTGTAAAGATTAAGGTTATTACAGGATTTTGTAAAACATTTCATCTTTCGCCGCTGGTCGAAGTTCAATTTATTTGTATGGAATTGTATTATCTATTTTGCACAAATATCTGATAGGGGGTTTTCACCGGAAGGGAACTCCAATGCTCCTACAGCCTTGATTACTGAGTAATAGATGAAAAGGGAACTTTGAAAACCATCGACAATCTTATTCGAAATCCAATGAATGCTAAGCTGCTCTCAAGCAGTGAAAATTTTGTATTCATGTTGACCTAGTTCAATCCTCTGAACGTATTTTCAGGGTCAAGATCCTTTAAGATAAATGTTGGCATTGATAAACCTTCCATTGCATTTGACAAATAGCGATAGCACGTTTAAGCTAATTTTGTCTTCGGCTCGATATTTGGAACGAAAGTCAGATTTGACTTATTTTGAATATTTCATTGTGGTTTCTGTCATAACATCAATTTGATTGCTCAGAAAACTCTTCTTTGATGAAGGAAACAAATAGAATGTTCAAGTACAGGTTTAAGCTTGGAATGTCGGACAGCTCAATCTACAACTTTTAATTTCATACTTCTGCAAGTTCATCATGAAGTTATCAATGAAAATGCTTTTATTATTATTCTACTATTACAGCTTTTAATAACACCTCATACCTTGATGATTTATTAAATATAGATAATAACCATTTTCTATCACTGGTTAATAAGATTTATCCTAAATAACTACAGCTTAATAAAGCGAACACTTCAGAAAAGCAAGCAAACTTTCTTGATCTATATCTGTCTATTGAAAATGGTTACGTCACTACTAAAATATACGATACAAGAGATGATTTTAATTTTAATATAGCAAACTTTCCGTTTTCAGACGGCGATGTTCCTCGTGCAACATCTTACTGGGTTTATATCTCACAGCTTGTTCGCTTTCCAAGGACTTGCAATGATGTAAATGATTTCAATGAACTTAATCTGTGCATTACAGAAAAACTTTTAAAACAGGTTTAGCGATATCACAAATTAAGGAAAAAATTTGCAAGTTTTATCGCCGATACCCAGATCTCATTTATAAATACAAATGCAGTTTAAAATCACTATTGCAACAAGGTATTTCACAGCCGGTGTTTATGGAGATTTAATTTACAAACTAAAGAAGATCAAATGCAATGTTAATTTCTCTCGATTATTTGTAAAAACCATCTGTAAATTTAAAAAGAAATGTTACCAACCCTGCAATGCTATTAGCTTATATCTCACAGCTTGTTCGCTTTTCAAGGACTTGCAATGATGTAAATGATTTCAATGAACGTAATCTGTGCATTACAGAAAAACTTTTAAAACAGGTTTATCGGTATCACAAATTAAGAAAAACCTATTGCAAGTTTTATCGCCGGTACCCAGATCTCATTTATAAATACAAATGCAGTTTAAAATCACTTTTGCGACAAGGTATTTCACAGCTGGTGTTTTATGGAGATTTAATTTACAAACTTAAGAAGATCAAATGCAATGTTAATTTCTCTCGATTATTTGTAAAAACCATCTGTAAATTAAAAAAGAAATGTTACCAACACGATATTTTACAGCGCTCTGCAGGCCTGGTGATTAACCCATCTACAGTTGATCATTATGGTTACCTCTTTGGTTGCACGATGGTAGCAGTGGTTTAAGAGTTTATTAAGGTTTATGGGGAAATCTTTACTTAAAAGAACCCAGAAGCTCGATTCGTTTCTTTTATCCCTGTCACCTTGTTCTTGCTGATTTTACTCCATGTGCTCTGTTCTCGGTAAGATCATTGAGTACCTACCCTTTGGCTTTGCAATGCTATCTCACAGCTTGTTCGCTTTTCAAGGACTTGCAATGATGTAAATGATTTCAATGAATGTAATCTGAGCTTTACAGAAAAACTTTTAAAACAGGTTTATCGGTATCACAAATTAAGGAAACCCTGTTGCAAGCTTTATCGCCGATACCCAGATCTCATTTATAAATATAAATGCAGTTTAAAAACACTATTGGAACAAGGTATTTCACAGCCGGTGTTTTATGGAGATTTAATTTACAAACTTAAGAAGATCAAATGCAATGTTAATTTCTCCCAGTTATTCGTAATAACCATCTGTAAATTTAAAAAGAAAAGTTACCAACATGATATTTTACAGCGCTCCGAAGGCCTGGCGATTAACCCATCTAGAGTTGATCATTATGCTTACCTCTTTGGTTGCACGACGGTGGCAGGGGTTTAAGAGTTTATGAAGGTTTATGGGCAAATCTTTTCTTAAAAGAACCTAGAAGCTAGAGTTGTTTCTTTTATCCCTGTCATCGTGTTCTTCATGATTTTACTCCAGGTGCTCTGGTCTCGGTAAGATCATTGAGTACCCGCCCTTTGGCTTTGAAATGCTATTAGCTTCTTATGTTTCTATGTTTGTGTGCTTTTGCATGCAACATTGTTGAGCCGATGGGTGGGTTGGAGTTATTTCACCAAAACAACTTGTACTTGTTTTGTGATACGAGAACCTGTTGGGGCAAGTGTGAGGTTGGTGCACCCTAGAACCTGGTTTAAACCCCCAGTGGCAATTTGTTTTGCCACTGACCGTTCCAAGGCGGTATCCCCAAAGGTTCTCTTCTTCGTTAATTGTTTGTGGCGTCCTATTTGAATTGACATACTTATAAAAAATGCTCTCTCTTCCTCTCTTCTTCGCTGCGTGGGGAGACTGTGTTTTTTTGAGTGTGGCGATTCATGTCATGCATATATTACTTTTTTAATATACACAGAAAATGGCAAGGTGCCACACAACTTATTGTGGATATTATATAGTTATTTGGTTTCTTGACAGGGTGTGTGAGGATACATTGCCTGTCTAGGTGCCGTATTACCCGAGCCGAAGGCCGATTGTTTTATTACACTGCAAAGAAATTTCTCCATCGATAAAAAAACTTAAAGACGACGATTTTCTGCCATAGGACTATACCGCATATTGGTTGTAATTAATTTTGTGTACGACAGTTATTGGTGGTGTCTGATGTTTTGTTTATTTTTATTATGAATATTTTTCTTTTAAATATTCACTTTTCAATTTCTCGTCAATTGACATATATTTCCCAAAAAACTAACTTTTTACGAAATATTTTTTATTTCATGTATATCACCCCCGTTGGTAGCCTCAAAGATTTGCTGCGCATGCTATGCTAATACTGGATACACTTTTGACAGGTCGCCTGTCATGTGTATTGGGCTGATTGACAGTTTGCAATATTTACCGTTAGAACTCTTTTTTAACAATATCTTACGATGTGTTAAGTGAAAGTTCGAAAACATAATGCTTTTCATACCATTTATTTCACAAAAGTAATTCGTTTTATATACTTAATCAACAGAATTTGAAACGTAGCGACGCACATTACGCCGCCATTTTGTTTATGTTTTAAAGGGGCACCAAATGGGGGAAAAACACGCAACTTGTCTACGGCTCGGCCGTAGATATGGACGTACATTTACGGCGTATCAACCAATCAAAATCAAGTAAATTTCTTTGCAGTGTAATAATGTTGTTTTTTTCTTATGGGCCGTCTTTAGTCATCGATGACGGTGCAAAGACGACTGGAAATGGGCCTTAATCAACATAGTAAATTACTTAAGTATCAGGTTTAATTATTATTATTGTTATGTAGAAGTGTTTTAATGTAACAGTGTCCATACAAACATACGTATGAATGACATGTACTCGTATGAGTAAATCAAACATCCAAATTTCAAATGAATCGTGGAAGCCAATGCATAAAAGCGGAAAAGTAAAGAAAGGTATCGCTATCTTCATATAAATATTAGAACCAAGATCCCCGACAGCGACATTGATCCTACCAATAAGTAGCCTTTATGAGTCACTAACTACTTCTATTTTGGGAAAAACTGGTCGTAAAACGTTGTTTTGGCAGTGGGGTTCCAGAAGCGAGTCAACGCTAATAAAAAGTCATATCGGTCGAGCTCGTTTTGAGTCAGTTCTGAAGGCAAGTTACGTATCCTATCGGTTTCTGTTCAAACTTTCCAGTATCAACACTTGTCTGAAGATTGAAGTCACACTGGACCTATATAATCCCTCGTCATCCAAGTTTTCCGTGAAGTCATATTGACTGCCTATTCTCCGTGACCGAAGTCTGTAGAGCACGCCCAGACACGGTGACAATGGCCGGTGGTTTGTGTCAGAACGGACAATTTACTTTTGCAGAGTGCGATTGTTGTATTACTGAGAACAGGCTTGACACGAAATATTATGCATTTCTACTACTGCCCATGAACTCAATCAAGCTGAGCCTGCAGTTCGTCGTTTTCGATGGCTTTCACTATTCCGTTTTCATCTATTTCACACCGCTCTTAAAATAACTGCTTATTACAATTTGTAAGTGTTACAATATCCGATATATTTTATGTGATAAGCATTCTCCTGGAAAAGAAATTTGTTATGGCGTGTAATAACCACTGAACTATATTATTCCAATTTAAGAAACAATTGTTAGCTAACTGATATTTCAGAAAACCCTTGCTACTTTATGACATTTGCACTTGCCGTTCAAGATCGACTATGCATTTTCTGATAGGATTAAGAAAATGTACTCCTGAATCGAAGAACAGTTAAAGGCACTAAAAGCATTTTCCTACAAAAAAATGTAGTCTGTATGCTCAGGACAATGATGCCCCAATTCAGCAAATTTGTAACAATATGTGTCTATTATATATTAACAACACTTGGTCATCATAACTAGTAAATGAGGAATAAATTACACAAACTCGTTTATAAGTGAAATAATCAAACGGCCCACATTCTGGTGAAAATGGTTGCAGGAAAATATTTTTTTTACTATTCTTTACTACAAATCTTGTCAAATCATCTGTGCACGTTTGAAAGAAATCAGCCAAATAGAAAACGAGCCATATAACTGTAGTTAACAAAAGGGCCATAATTCTTGATTGTCGCTAAAAATACTTTTCTTCAAGGTAATCTTCACATCCTGTTTGATCACAACAAAATATGGAGGGCGTACGCACGAACGTACAGACGGACGAGTGCTATTCGATATTCCTTTAACTTTGGGGGCATAAAACACACGTAATTTACATACTTACTTACCTATAATAACATATAGAACCTAAAGATTGAGAAAACCAAATTTCAGATAAACGAATAGGTAGCAGAAAAGCTACTGTAACGAACGGGAAACAAGTACCTTACTTATATAGTGATTTTTTGTGTTGGTGGCTTTTAAAGTTCATTTTACACCTTGTTCCCTAAACAGAAAGCAATAATTAAAATAGATTAAAAGGGAACTTTGAAAGCCGACGAACACGACAAATTTGAAAATACTGCAGGCTCGGTTTCATTGAGCCTGTTCATATGCAGTAATGGAAATGCATATTTACTGCCCACGCCGCCTTGCTCCGGGTTGAGCTCAACTCAATACTTTCACCAATAAACAGTACAATTTTGATCCATCCTAAACGATGGTATGCATATGGCGATTAACATGGAACCTTCAATGTGGTTTTTATTATTAATACCATTCTATGTTCAGCGGCGTATGGTCCCCATGTAAAAGAATGGGTTTGCCCTACACGAGAAAACAATGGTCGGAACTAAACAGAATAGAATTTTAACAGGGGATCTGAGAATATAAATCCTGCATATCACAGACAACGCCAAATGCAAAATTTAAAAAGCAGGAAGTATATCATTGGGGTGATTGAACAATATCCAAACCTGTAAAGGCTGGGATATTGAAACCACCCATTTATAAACTGACCGAGATATTTAAACAAAGGCAATTTTATAATACTTTAAAAATTGACAAATAATATGAATCACAGAAAACTGACAAAGATTAAAAATAGTAAACTCGGTTTGATCAAGTTCGTTTAAAAATGTTTCCAAGATATTCAGAAACTTCCTTAACTCCCTTCAGCGGAACTCCATCGTCAATTCACTCTATACTCACAAGTAAACAGTAATAAAACTTTGACTGATTCAAATTATTGCCATGTGCTGGTACTGTTTGTTCAAACTTCATTAAAACACTACATAGATAAAAATACACTTAACCAATGTTCTAACTAGACCGATCATATTTATTTTAATTTCTCAGCAAGGATTCGAGATAAACACTGCAAACTAAAAATATGATAAAATACATCATTTTCACCTCTTTGTATGAAACAAAAAGTGTAGCACTTTATTTGTCCTTGATCGTATAGTGGGTTTTGAATAAAAGAAAACTGTCCTGTTTCTACCGTTTATTACTTCTATAAGTTACTACTAGCCCATCCAAAATATTCCGCGATTTATTATCTAAGTACCCAAAACTTTCTAAGACTTAACTTCTCCAGATCTAACCCAAAACTCAAACTAAACTTTCCGAGGCCTGCCAGGTGTTATGTACCTGTTCAAAGTTTGACTGACAGGTAGATTCTCTCTAGCAGGCTTGTTTAATCAGACAATGATAGCCAATGATAATTCTGGGAAAATAATTCTCCAGGTAAATTAGCATTGCCGCTATCAGAGAGGCAAACAAAAGTTTAACGTTATTAAAGAGGCGAATTACTAAAAGTTTTAACTTGTACATACCAAAATATTAATGTCCTGACCCCTATTTTGTTACCTATCTTGTTACAAAAGATAAATTCTCTTTATGCGTTTTGAAACCAATAACATTTAATCAAAATAGGGGTAAAACCAAACGTCACAAAACGTCACAAAATTGTCGGTAGTGGGTATATTCTCCGTAAACGAAAATTATTTTTAAGTAATTTTGAACAGTTCTATGCAATTTTGTAATAATTCGATTGTTCAGCTGTCACACAGCCGATTTTTCAGCAGTTTTTTGCCGGGTTCAGTATATCATCTATACAAAAGCTACGGTAAATTTTGTGACTTATGGTTACGCCGTCACCTCAAGTAAATGTCTGTGGTTTAAGAACGCACAGAGGGATTTCAATGGAAATTTCAGAAAAAGAAGTAAAAATGGTTCATCTTATTGTTTTAAATTTGAGGACTGTACTTCAATCATATGCTGAGAAATTATAAAATTTTGATCGGTGGAGTTAGAACATAACATTGGTTAAGTGTATATGCAATTGAACGATGCGTGTCGTAAAGTATGTCGTACAGTATGTCGTAAACATGATGTAGATTAAGAGTTCTGGCCCTTTTGTTTGTATACAAAACCTTGTAAATAACTAGAAACAGGTTTAGTCTAGTGTCTTTAAACTTGATAGCATTTGATGGGATGGTTAATCATGACAAGTAGATGAAAACTACTTTCTATGGTTAAGAAATTCAAGGTTAAAGTGACGGTAACCTCAAAAGCAAACAAAACACCTTTTGTATTAATATTTAGAGAGAATAATATTTATAGAGATCGCTGAGGCCTAGTGTCATAAACTTTGTGAGATTGGTTGGTGGTGATTAGAGAACACTATTGATTAGATTTAACACATTTTATTGCATTTTGACAGCACTGAATACACAAACATGTGGAAATAAACAAATAATCTATTCACTCAAACGGGTCTTGCCTCGAGCTGACGGTCTTTCCCATGTCGTACCAATATCATTAAAGAATACAAAGCGAAAATTATGTAATATAAAAGAAAATAGATACATACAAGGTTATTTATACATTGGTGATAACTATTAAAGATATTATTTTCTTATTATACATCTTTAAAGATTTAACAATTATTATAACAAATTTGGCAATAAAAATAAACAACAACAACAACAACACGCGTACCCCCATACCTTCACTCTTGATTATATAACAACCCTAAGACTGGCCCAAACGAACTCCTTTTCTAGAAAACCCTATAGACCCGTTACTGCTTTTTGATGGCAGAATTTTTAGGTATATCAAACTCTTATTTGAAATGTACACCAAAACAATAAACTACTGATCGATTACATGTGAAGAAAAAGTTTAATATTTCGACATCCAAAATTTATGTTAATACCAGCATCGAATTAAATGCAGTAATCGCAGCTAAGCAAAATCCAAGTGCCTGGCCTCTCATGTTTTTTGCAAGAAGCATGTAAAATATAGATAAAACACACTCAAATTGTACACTGCATTGTCCTATGGTGCAGACAGTTTTTATGCAGTTATAATTCTTCACAAGATCTCAGTTTAGCTCAATACACAAGAAAAAGTACGTTTGAACAAGAAATTAAAACAGAGTATTATGTAAAGTGAGAAAATGGCATCAAACTGAGAATTCACTTTTTTCTTTGGTCGTAAATGTTTTTCCTCTTCGTTGTTACTTTATCCCATTTTTGTAATAAATCATATATAACAGCCTACCTTTGTTGTCATTCTTCGTGCAACTACGTTGATCTTTGTTTACTTTTGAAACTGATGACGTCATCAGGCACCATCGACAACACATGTGTTGTCGATGGTGGTCATCGATGAGAATTTAAACGACGTTTTCAAATAACTTCAAACGTCTATGTTCGTTCCTGGTTTTTGTAGTCGAAATCCATTCTTTTTTCATCTAAGCACGGTTGTTATTTATTTTCCAAGTTCAACCAAGTTTTTCTCCTCTTTTAAATTATTAATAGACCTTATTTTATAAAAATAACTCATCATTTCCTTGTTCTGTGTTTCTTTTTAGACTAGAATTCACCAATTTAACTCTTCTCGCGAAATCAAGTGATAATATGTTTGAAGTTGTTTGAGTTCAATATCATAAATTGACTAAATCCTCCAACGGAACATACTATGATGACTTCAAATGATCTACAGCTAAAAAGAATGTAAAGGAAAAAAATATTTGTATTTACATTTTCCTTAACATTCCATCGTTGCAACCTTTTGTTTCAAAACATTTCCGCTAAACATCATGTACACGTGTAACCGTCTTTGTTTTTAATACTGTGAATAGCTACTATTGGTTTATTTTTGATTGCATGATATGATCACGTATTCAATGACGTAATGTCAAAAATATGGGTCAGCATGTATGGAAAGCTCGGTCTGCATGTGTTGTGTTATTAATTATCGTAATTATGTGTAATTAAAATTACGTTATATTTGTTGCTTTAGCTTCTTGACATTATTATAAATTCAATATTTTTTAATATAATTTTTGTATAAAACCCATGCTGTTTTTATTTCTTTAATAGGCATATCAGGAATCGCCACAGTCACACAAAACAGCATCCACACACAGCGAAAAAGAAGAGAGGAAGAGAGACAGAGCATGCTTGTTATAAGTATGTCAATTCAAATAGGACGCCACAAACAAGTAACGAAAAAGTGAACCTTTGGGGATACCGCCTTGGAACGGTCAGTGGCAAAACAAATTGCCACTGGGGGTTTAAACCAGGTTCTTGAGTGCACTAACCTTACACTTGCCTCAACCGTTTCTCGTATCACAAAACAAGTACAAGTTGTCTTGGTGAGATAACTCCAACCCGCCCATCGGCTCAACAATGTTGCATGCAATTTAAGCACACAAACATATAAAACATAAGAAGCTAATAGCATTGCAAAGCCAAAGGGTGGGTACTCAATGATCTTACCGAGACCAGAGCACCAGGAGTAAAATCAGCAAGAACACCATGACAGGGATAAAAGAAACAAATCGAGCTTCTAGGTTCTTTTAAGAAAAGATTTCCCCATAAACCTTTATAAACTCTTAAACCCCTGCCACTGTCGTGCAACCAAAAGGGTAAGCATAATGATCAACTGTAGATGGGTAAATCACCAGGTCTGCAGAGCGCTGTAAAATATCATGTTGGTAACCTTTCTTTTTAAATTTGCAGATGGTTTTTACGAATAACCGGGAATAATTAACATTGCCTTTTATCTTCTTAAGTTTATAGATTAAATCTCCATAAAAAAACTGGCTGTGAAGTACCTTGTTGCAATAGTGATTTTAAACTGCACCTGTATTTATGACTTAGATCTGGGTATCGGCGATAAAACTTGCAAAAGGTTTTCCTTAATTTGTGATACCGATAACCTTTTTAAATAGTTTTTCTGTGATGCAAAGAATACGTTCATTGAAATCATTCACATTGTTGCAAGCCCTTGAAAAGCGAACAAGCTGTGAGATATAAACCCCGCAAGATGTTGCACGAGCAACAACGCCGTCCATAAACGGAACATTTACTATATTAAAATTAAAAGGAAGAGGTCATTTCTGATAAACATAAATTTCACCTTTTTAATGTAATGTTATATTTTTAATTTTCCATGATAATAACAATTACACCATGTTTATCTTGGTTATGTAGACCGTACTTTAAAATGCAATCGACACTCGCTGAAATTTGCTTCTGAAATCGCCGTAGATTTGCATGATTGTTATAGAGGGATGAAAATATTTCTCGCGCCGAATCGTTTATATACTCTATGCATAAACGTCTTTCTTGTTACTTAATATTGTTATCGGTTGTCTGTCAGGTGAATTGATGAGTTCAAATATTTTTCAATCCGAAGAATTGAGCAAATTAAATTAACTCTTCACTTGGTAGATTTTGAGAATTTAATTACAAATAGTCAAGCGAACAGCGTATCATCGCCTGTCACATACGCTCATAGGTTGAAAATTTCCCATATTACTATAGAAACCGATACTTTGCCGTAAATTGATTATTATAAATAAACGAAATCAAAATAATCATGTAATATCTAAAGCAATTTAATCTATCATTGTTTAGCCAACGATATATGCTCTAGATAGTTATAACACATTACATGAAAATAAGTCAATGCGGGTGACTTAGGTCGAGCTGTACACCTTCCTTTTTATTTGTGTTCGCAAATGGTATTGCCCATACTGGGAATCGAACTCGCACATTACGACGACAGCGCATAGCCATGTAAAAATGACAACACTACCGGTACCTCCCCAAGAAAAGTTGCGCGGATAACTACTGACTGCAAGGCTAGCCATGTAAATCCTCTTACTCTACTGAGCTAGCCAGGACAACCGAAACAAAAGGTTGTGCGGATAACCTTGCAACTGTCCACAGCGGGGTATGTAAGGAAATACGTTTTTTAGCTCGACTATTCGAAGAATAGGGGAGCTATCCTACTCGCCCCGGTGTCGGCGTCGGCGTCCGTTAAACAAAAAATGCACTTTGGTCCATTACTTGAAAACTACTTATGATATCAACTCGAAACTTGGAATATATATTCACCATCAAATTCTACATCATTACCAACAACACCCATAACTCTGCTTCCAATATTTTTCAAGTTATGCCCCTTTTTCACTTAAATTTTGCGTTAAGGAAAATATGCACTTTGGTCCATAACTTATAAACTACTTGAGATATCAACTTGAAACTTGGAATATATATTCACCATCAAATTCTACATCATTACCAACAAGACCCATAACTCTTCTGTCAATATAGTTCAAGTTATGCCCCTTTTTTCTTATATTTTGTGTCAAGCAAAATATGCATTTTGCCTCTAACTTTAAAACTAATTGAGATATTGCCTTGAAACTTGAAAAATATTTTCACCATCAAAATCTACATCATAACCAACAAGACCCATAACCCTTCTTCCAATATTTTTCAAATTATGCCCCTTTTTCGCTTACATTTTGTGTTAAGCAAAATATACAGTCGGCCCTTAACTTCGTTATGAATGGAGGGATTTCAAAATAACTTGGCACAAATGTTCACCATGACAAGGCGGTATTCGCGTACAATACCCATGCCTGTAGGTCCAAAGTCAAGGTCACTGTTACTAAAAATAGAATTTTCTTGCAAAATCGTGTCCGCTCTGTAACTTTGTTATTTCTTATTGGGTTTTTAAATAACTTGGTATAATTGTTCACCATATCAAGACGGTGTGTCACGTACATGCCCAAGCCTGTATGTCAATGGTCAAGGTCACTGTTGCTAAAAATAGAATTTTCTTGTCTAGGCTGTTACTTTGTTATGAATGGAGGGATTTCAAAATATCTTGGCACAAATGTTCACCATGACAAGGCGGTGTGTCCGCACAATACCCATGCCTGTAGATCCAAGGTCAAGGTCACTGTTACTAAAAATAGAATTTTCTTGTCCAGGCTGTAACTTTGTTATGAATGGAAGGATTTCAAAATAATTTGACACAAATGTTCACCATGACAGGGCGGTGTGTCACGTACCATGCCCATGCCTGTAGGTCAAAGGTCAAGGTCACTGTTACTAAAAATAGAATTATCTTGTCCTGGCTGTTACTTTGTTATAAATGGAGGGATTTTAAAATAACTTTGCACAAATGTTCATGAAAAGGCAGTGTGTCCGCACAATACCCAAGCCTGAAGGTCCAAGGTCAAGGTCACTGTTACCAAAAATAGAATTTTCTTGTCCAGGCTGTAACTTCATTATAAATGGAGGGATTTCAAAAAAACTTGACACAAATGTTCACCATGAAAGGGCAGTGTATCGCGTATTATTCCCATCATTTCACTTGAGTGTCTGAAAATGATGCATAGCGGGGCATCCGTGTCCTATGGACACATTTCTAGTTTCACTTATATTTTCACTTAAGTGCACTTCATCGATAACTTTGCAAATACTTAAGGTATCAACTTCAAACTACCATTATATTTTCATTTCAGTTCTTTTTCTGTAACATTACTGAAGTGATTGATATTTGACTAAAAGTAAATGTCTCTAATAAAAAATTACTAACAAGTTTTCTAACAAATTCAGAAATATTTCATAGTTATTCCCCTATTCAGTTTAATATTTATGGTACATTTAGGAATTATTTCTGTTATTTGAAAAGAATTTCTCCCGTACCATTCACTTGTAAATATTTTTCCTGATTGCACATGAATGTATGGCCATAGTTGTTATTGTTTTAATCTTCAAATTGCATTTGTTTCAAATGATTCGAATAGTCGAGCATGCTGTCTCCTCTGACAGCTCTTGTTTAGTTTCGGATCCAGCGTTGTGCACATGAAGTTTCGAGACCATTTTCAATACACACATATATATCAAAATAATGAGTAAGAATACATAACAAACCACTGGTTACCAGTAATATAACTGTAAACAAGCATACACAGTTGCTATAATAGTTATGAGACTGCATTTCAACATTTACCTTTAGCGGGCCGGCGAAATCTGTTCAGAGGTAGTGAATTTATAGTTTTAAGACATTTGATGAAGAAATATTAAGAAGTGACAAAGTGATGTTTTCATGTCAAAATGCAAGTACAGTTACGAAAGTGTCCATGAAAAACAGATGTCACACTCTCAGTTGATTGCAATGATCGGTTCATTGTTTTTATGAATGGGGTGAGCTAACATTATACATGTACGTCATCAATTTCCAGTAAAACATAAATTTCTAATAATGTATTCTAATAAACTTTCTCTGCTTGATTAAATAACATGCATATATACACAAAAAGCCTTATAACAAACACAACAGGTTAATTTATGAATTTATTACCAAATTCAGAATCAATAGCAAGATTTTTTTCAACAAATATAACAAAAACATTCTTAAAATAATATTTTAAAGTTCGAGTAATAAAAGAGGGTCCATAGGACCCTGGGTTGCTCACTGTTGACTGCTCAATGCTTGCAAGAGTTTTGTGCAAGTTTGGTAAAATCAAGACAAAAATAAAGCTGCTATTGTAGAGAAAATGTCAAAATAGCTTACTTTGGATCTTTCAAGGGCCATAACTCTGGAACCCATTATACAATCTAGCTGGTTCAAGAAAGGAACTGAGATCTTACAGGAACTCGAGTATTGTACAAGTCTGATTAAATTCAAACAAGAGCTGTCACTTGAAATTGACATATGCCTCAGAAATGCAGCTTTGAAATCGAACTGGTATACATATGAAGTAAAAATATGCCTGTGGAAGTTAAATAGTAGAGTAAGGGCCCATAACCCTTGCAACAAGAGGGTCCATAGGACCCTGGGTCACTCACCTGTCAACAACTGCTCAATGGTTGTAAGAGTTGTTTCCATGTTTGGTAAAATCAAGAGAAAAAATAAAGCTGCTATTGTGGAGAAAAAGTTAAAATAGCTTACTTTGGCTCTTTCAAGTGCCATAACTCTGGAACCCATGATGGAATGTAGCGGGTTTAAAAAAGGAACCAAAGTCTTATAGTAACTCAAATATTGTACAAGATTAATTAAATTCAAATAAAAAATGAATCTGATATTGAGCAGACAACGTCTAAATAGTAAATTTCTGCACTTTCAGGGGCCATAACTCTGGAACCCGTAATGCAATATTGCAATTTCAAGAAAGATCACTGATCTTATGGTAACGAAAGTGAAGATCAGACCAAAATTAAGACCACTAGTGTGCAGACATGCTTTTATTATAACTTTTATTAGTCTCCTAGTGTTCAAGGTCACATCACCTAGTCTATAACTTGACCTAGATATCATTGAGATAAACATCCTGACCAAGCTTGAAAAAGAGAACCAAAAGTAAGACCTCTAGAGTGCTAACAAGCTTTCTTTATAATTTGACCTAGTGACCTAGTTTTTAAGGTCACGTGACCCAGTTACGAACATGATATTTTTATGATAAACATTCTTACCAAGTTTGAAGAGGATCCCACCAAAATTAAGACTGTTAGAATACAGAAAAGCTTTTTTCTATAATTTGACCTTGTGACCTAGTTTTTACTAAGTTTGAAGAAGATCTGACCAAAAATTAAGACCGCTGGAGTACGGACAAGCTTTTCTATAATTTGACCTAGTGACCTAGATTTCAATGTAACATGACCCAGTTTAGCATTTGACCTAGATATCATTGAGATTAACATTCTGACCAAGTTTAAAGAGGATGTCACCAAAAATTAGACCTTTCAAGTGCGAATAAGCTTTTTCTTTAATTTGATCTAGTGACCTTGTTTTCAAGGTCAAGTGGCCAAGTTACGAACAGGACCTAGATATCACTATGTGTCAGGTGGGCTAATAATGAAAATTAATCTGTCAAATTTCAATTCTGCACATATTACTTTCTTCAGTCATTGGTAATGGCAATACAAATAACAGTTTAATTCTAGTATGGAGTAAAACATTCTCTGCTGTTTGGGAGCATGGATACATTGCACCATTTCTTTCATCTGAGGTTCTTTTCCAAGGGCACTGATCTTGTTGGTGCACTGATCTTATACAGATGTAATCTTTGTTTTAAGCCTTTAGTTACAGCTGCAAAAATATGAAAACATTTTAATTATTCTAACATTTGTTTATCATTTTTTCTATAAAATAGTTTATTAATAAATTTCAAATTTCATTCAGTTTTAAGATGTAATTAACCATACAAATTGTCAAAGGGTTTTTTATCTATCAAACATGTATCAAAATCACTTCTAATATCAGAAAACGTGGAATAAGAAATTTTGATATATTATAAGAACAACAAACAAGAAGTGCCGCAATGCGACGAAACCAGGTTTTCAAAGACTGGGTATAGACATCTGAGTAGAATTCAAATTTGCATCTTGATAAGCTAACCATACATCAAGTATACATCAAGTTTGGTATCAATATGTCACAGATAACTCAAGTTATCTTGCGGGAACAAAATTTGTATTTTACAGCATTGACCTTGACTTTGTTCAAAGAAAACTAGATAGCAATTTAAAGATGCATCTTAAAATAAGTTACCTACATACTAAGAAAGGTGTAAATATGTCAAAACAAACTCAAGGTATTACGCAGAAAATGAATTTCTATTTGAGCCAAAAATGGCATTTACCTGATCGCAGACATCTAGTTAGCAATCGCAGCTTAAGACTCGGTAAAAGCTACCCACAAATTTAGTTTGGTGTATGTAGATCAGAGCAAACTCAAGTTATTATGCAGAAACAGGAAATTTGTTTTTGGCATTTTGATATAAGCTACCCATACACCTAGTTTGGTGTAAATAGGTCACATCCAACTCAAGTAATTATGTTAAAACTGAATCTCTATCTTATCAACAGTGCATGAGATTTGAGTCTCGTCTCTAGTTTTAGTTTTATGATCTTGGGCCCAGAATTGGCCTTATATGTATAATTCATTTAGATAAGGTAGAACATTTAAATCTGATTTGGAAGGCTCTCGTTTGACTCTTTAGCTCAAGCAATCTTCTTTGCAATTGATTTTGCTGTTGCCAAATCAAAAAGGAAGTACTGATTCGTCAAATAGAATACTGAGTATTGCTATAAGAATATTACAGTGAATGCATCACTTGATAATTATGAGATTGTAACTTCATGGTTTTTGATTCCCCATACAAACATGTTAAAAGCTTGTCATGATCAAACAACAGAAAGATATCAAGTCAAAATACCATTAATCTTTTTCCTTGCCATGGCCTTTCTCCAGCATTCATGTCATTTCTTTTATGTTCTTACTATCAGGTCATCTTTGGATTCTCCACTTTAAACTGCACATAGAGAGCTTCTTTTCCCAGTTCTACCATTTGTTGCAAGCTGAAAAAATAGCATAGATTAAATATCAGTATATATATTTTGCAGCAATAATAACAGTGTGTTATTTCTTAGAAAATTTGACCTCAACAGATATACACACAAAAAATCAAAAAAATTAATCATAACTTCAAGACTGCCAATATGTCAATATTAATGATATTCTAAAATAATCATTTATTTACTTTTATGCAATGAGGATTTATGGTAAAAAAATCATTATTTTACTTGTATAGTTCCAAAAAAAGGTGCAAGTCTATTTTAGCCAAAATCTTCCATCCTATGGATGACCAGTGTAGATCATGTTCAGCCTGCAGATTCATTCAGCCCCAACAGGATCTACACCGTTCAGTTTTTAGTCTGAAATAACCTTATTAATATAAATGCAAACAAGAAGATGTTACAATGTAATGAAACCAGGTTTTCTTCATAAATGTCATGGCATAACTATGACAAAATACACCCATCTCGTCCTTATTACTGCTATTTTGATGTCAGACAGCTATGTTAGGTTTCAAAGCTCCAACTTAAATGAGAACTAGATGGGTGTTCAGTTGAACACTTGTGTCCACCTCGGGTGTTATGTTGAATAAAAATGCAAGTACATTTGTAAAAAGTAAACTCCATTGAATGTGTCCTTGACCAAAAAAATTCGGCATCATCATGAGTGTGTCATCATAAGCAATATTTGAAAGTTTCATGAAGAAATATTGTGAAATGGCAAAGTTATATCAAACATTAAGTTTTCGTGTCAAAATCCAAGTACAAAAAGGGGCATAACTCCATCAAATGTGACAATGACCTAAGGAAATTGTCATGCCAATGTTAAGTTTTCGTGATGGATAGACCGACGGACGGACAAAGCGATCCCTATGTATTGCCTTTCACACACATCAAACAACATATGGATAAAAAATAATAGCTAGCCTGAGGGTTTTCCAAAACAAAGAGACCTGGTAAAAATGTAGATCATTATCAGACTGCACAGATGTGCAGGGTGTCTAAGTCATGGCAATTAAAATGAACTACCCTTACTGTAATGTTTGAGCAATTTAATTGAATATGTTTCCTTATAATAATTCTCACCTATGCGAAAGCTGTCTTAAGACTGCAGCTTCACAACTTCCTCCTTCAGGTCTATGTTTTCTTTCCCGAGCAACTCTACTGCATTCTGTACTTGAACAGTCTGCTAATGAAAAACATTTCAGATCAGTCAGAACATCTCTGCTGTTTGATCATATTCCTAATGAATAGAAAAACAAACAGAGTTGATCATGCTTAGAGAGCACAGGAAGTGCCTTTCAATCTAGATCTAAATTGTTCTTGCATTTAATATTAGAAGTTGTATCTATGGGTAAAATATGTTTCAAATATGTTTTGTCATTGACCACTAAATACAAATAAAATTATTCTTGTTTCTGATATACATATTTGTACTACTGGTGTTTAGTGAAGTAAATAGGGTTTTATGTTTATTACGGTAATGTTGTGCTAAGTGACTTGGCCGAAGGATACACAAGATTTCGATGTAAGAAGTATTATATAGGGAATAATGTTACTGTATTTCCATTCGAGATTTTCATATTTGCGATTTAAAATTTCAATTAAAAAATTAAATAACAAATTAAAAAATTAATTTAATTTCAGAAATATTTAAAATCTGGAAGCTTAAAATGCCAAATCTAGGCATAAAATGAAGTTCATTGAAGAATTTCTTTATACCAACACTTACAGTCACATTATTCACCACTTTAAGATTATCAGCAATGAGAGACAACAAGTCCCGACAGGCTTCAAGGTTCCACACACATAATGATCCATGAAATAAGGCTGTGAAGATTGCCAGTTCAGGCTTGAAGATATTATGCAGCAACCTCCTGATACTGGAAAGAGTGCAGATGAGTTCTCTATGGTATCCTAACCAAAGCAATTATGAATAGAAGAAGCTTCACCACTCCAGACTGTGAGGGCAGTTCTGGGACTCTTTGTATGTTGCGATCAAAGTCATCTCAGGCATCAGACCTTACATCAAAACAAGAAAACACATTAGTTATTGGCATGAAATGTGTAGACACTGAAAAGAACTGTGTTATTTTCAATCAGGACCTCCCATAGCCACCATCCTGTATCTAAAAAAAAAAACTGCATCAAGACCAAAGTGACTGTCACAGAACAGCATAAATCACTCCAACTCCCAGTGAACAGTAGATATATCAGTCCCATGGAGTTTCTAAAATCATCAAATATCACAAAATTTAAAACATATAAGATTAATGTGATCCTAAACAATAAAAATTGAATCTGAAGTATCAAATCTTTGGCCTAGGACAATAACCTATGGAATAGTAAGCTTTGTGCGTATGAGTCTCTTAATAGTAAGCTTTGTGCGTATGAGTCTCTTTAAAGTTTGAGAGAATTTGTTTAAACTTGAATAAAGTAACTTAAATTCATACATAATTGTTTTTATTTATTAATAAACCCCAAATGATCAATCATTTACACTGAAAATGTGATCGTTTCTCAATATGCTTGTCAAAACTAAGACCTTTTATATGCAATCTGACCCATTTTACTGAAATAACATGGTCATTGACTGTCACTTTAAAGGTTGGCATGGTTATGGTCACTTTAAATGAAACAAAAAGTTATTTTGAGTGGCCATGACCATGCAACCTGTAAAGAGGACCATGACTGTGCAAACCTTTCAAGATGACTGTAATGGAACTAGTCTCGTTTTCACGGCAGACGACTGATACTATACTATTGAATGATATTAACATCGACAAGACAGGCTGACTCCCGGTAAAAGCACTCATACTTACCAATCAACTTACCACGGGGTAGAAAACAAAGTGCAAATTGCATAAGAACAATTTGGTCTTTCTGTGTTGACAGAATGTGGCTCAAGACACAAATGGTCTATTACTATACATAGTAGCTCATGGCAAACATGGGATGACTTAAGGCTAAGGTTCAACACTGTAAACATACAAGATAGACCTACCTTAGTGTGTGTGCAAGCATTGTGTACCATCCATCATGAAATCTGGCCTTGATTACAGTAATTTACACCATGGATTCACTTTGGCAGCCCTACAACAAAGTATAGCAATTTTCATTCATTGGTGGTGGAGTTTTCATCCAAATTACTGGCAAATCTTTCTTAAATCCCTTAACTTTATCTATTTGATTCAAATTGAGGATAAAAAAAAACATAACTTGACCCCTTGTTTACATTTAGACTGAAAATGAAAGTAAAAATAGCCTTTTTCCAGGTCTGAACTAAAATAATATATAATATAACAAAATAATATATATTATTATATAATCATATATATAAAAATCAAAATTACCCCACTGTCTGATTGTATGACCTTTTATCTGTCACATGTCAAACTTTCATTAAAATATCTCCAAAATTGATGAAGATATTGACATTTGAGTTTGGGCCTAAGAACACAGTTTTTTCCCTATATGTTTCATATAAGCATTGGTGAACAGAACATTTTTATAAACCGTAATGTTCCGAATAGAAAAATCTCACCTGAACTTAGTAAAACTATCCAATGTGACATATTCTAGCCGCAAGAAATGGTACCTTGACCGGCTTCCTTGCGCAATAATTTCAAAAGTGTGTCGGCTGGTTTGACAGGTAAACAATTTCGGCAGTAAACGGGCAAGAATAACCCCTGTTAAAAGGCTGATTTACAACAATCTATCATTATTTTACAACAATCTATCATTAAAATTCACTAAAAATTGACATTTACTGCCTGCTTCAGACCTACTCTGTACAAGAAAGCCATTTAATCAGTACTCTTCATTCAATTTTTAATCAGTATTCATCCTCAAAAAGAGGACTCTTTTACTGTGTAAGTACTTCCTTATTGTGGGTAACCAAAGGGCTAAAAACTGTGTTCTCGTTCCACATTGATGACAACATACCTTTTAAAAGTATATATGTAACTGCTTGGTGAATTCCTAGCATTTTTTACAATAGCCTTTTCAAAGGGAGGTAACACGTTGGAGAACTCACAGCTTTGGGGATTACATACTCCTTAAAGGGAGGTAACTTGTTGGTGAATTCCGTATGAAATCTGACATTTCTATGCCAATCCTTAATTAATCCTTATTGTGGTTAAACACAATTAAAGAAGATGCTTCATTTGAACATTGTTGAGAACATGATACGTATTAAATTTAGTTTTAATCTCTTTACAGAATAAAATGAAATTTACAGCCTTAAGCTTTAATTTTATTGTATATACAAGTACTGGCAAATACAAAACCTTATTCCTAAAATATGGTGTTGTTGTTGATTATGTGAGTGATGTATAGAACATAAGAAATTGAGAATAATTGATTTTCTCACTCTAACAGAGTAAGTAATACCCACTGCTTGGTCACTCTCATTCCTTGTTTGTGAAGTTTGTTGTCAGTACTTGTGTGAAAATACAGAGTTTCCTGAATTTTCCTTTTCAAATATGCTATAATGCATGTATTTTGCTACACTACAATTATCTCATTTAAAAACTAAATGGATACTGTTTTTTTTTAGTCTGACTATAATTTATCTGAATAAAGATATAATGCAATTTAATTATACTTACTTTTGAGACCAACAGGTTTTTAGTACACTCTTGAAAAGTTGTCTCCCTGCATTAAGAAGCTTTCTGATCTCTCCATGTATATAGGCATTGTCTGTTACATCCCAGAAAGCCTGAACAAGGATGAGTTGACCAAATTAGTTTTCCTTTTTTATCAGTCCCCTCTTGAACTTTTCAGTTCCAAACAAAGCGCACAGACATGCTGCGGTGACAGTGCCAAAAGAAGCTCCTTGAAGAAGCTTGATACGAAGACTTCTGAAAAACAAAATATCTTTAGGCTTACATCATGAACATAGAATATAAAACATTAATAATTAGTATCTAGGGATCAAAACAAAAGCGTATCAAATGACTTTCTGATCAGGTTCTACACTGATTGCTTTTAGTCATTAGATTATTTGTAACCAAGATCATTAGATTCCAGTGTATATCCAGATTAGATAGCATGCATGTACTTGATGATCTGGACCTACACTGGTCACAGTTGCACACATGTTAAAAATAAAAATGTATGCAATTTGCATATAATTATGTACTCAAGGGTTGAGTTTTAAGTTTAAGTCATTTAAAAGGGGTATAACTCTAAAACAGAACTTATTAAATACAGATGACATATTGTATAATATATATAAGACCATCCTATAAAAATACCTTCCATGTTACAAGAATCATTCAGTTTTTGGTTTAACTAAAATATTTGAAAGGACAATGGCTTTTCACTTGAAAATTGGGAAGAATCTCTGGCCTTTAAAATTTGAAAATTATGCATGATAATTGCTTTATTTGGGAAAACAAAACTCATTGAATATGGGTGCCAATGTTAGTTTATAAATTTCAATTTTGAGTATTTAAGAGTTGTTTAATTAATTTTTAAAGCATTTTATTTTTCAGATTTCAATTTCAAACTCCTCAAAGGAATTAGATCTATTTTTGGACATCATACCTTGTATTTGATAATACATGTATTATCTGCCACATTTTGGAAAAAAAACACTATATTTTTGGATTGGGAAGTGGTCATATACAGGCCTCTGTTATATGAGGATGAAAAGACCTGGTGACATAACTACAAAAAATTAATAAGAAGTTACTGTTCTTGTTTTTAGAACAAAGTCTTTGTTCATGCAAATATTCATGTATTTAGCCTGTAGGACAAGCATTTAGCAAGTCAGGTACATATGGAAGTAATCTGAAAAGGGAATTATTTGAAATGGAAATTGGATTTAGTAGATCTAGATCTATCTAACCCTATACGTCAGTAGCTAATGAAAATTTTATTATCTTCACCATCACAGGTCATTGCATTTTTTTTTCGTTGAAATTACTTGAACTATTTCTATGGGTAAATAAAGAAAAACTTACCATAAAATTGATGTCAATATCCACCAACGCACATGTATTCCGTCTACACTGACTTGAATGAACTGGATTTTACGAACTCATTGACACGGAATAGATGACGTCAGAATGCCGCGCGTGAATTCTATGAATGAAATATAAACTTCACGGGACAGAAAGCGACAATTTTGAAAATATATTCCGGGTACAATTAATTTTTAAACCATTTCTTCATAAAATACGTAAATTTGTCGGACAAGATGATTAAAATAATAATAATAATAATAACAGTATAAACAGTATAAATCCATAAAAGCAGCATGATTAAAAACATCGAAATACAGCGTTCGGACCCTGTACAAATTTTAAAGGTGCCTTGTCACTTAACAGGACATATTAAGTGCTTTAAAATATCAAAATTTATTACTTAAACTTAAGAACACATGCAAACAAAGTAATTTTGATGTTATATTCTTAAACAGTCAAATTACTTTGCCGAAATTGTTATAGTGTTACAAACACAGTAAAATTTACTGACAACATGTCCTGAAATTAACTGATAAGTCCAAAATTTCGGCGAAATTCGCCCCTGTTCAGACATTTATAGACATTACTCAGTATTACAATTATTATTAGTAACATCTGAGAAATTGAAGTATAACACCCCAAAAATGTGAATAAGCAGCTTTAACTCTTTAACTTCTAGACAAAAAATAAAATGTTCCTGTTGCCACTTACCACCAGAGAAATAAGAGGCACATTCGCATTTTCATAGACCAAATGAAATATTTTTTACAAAAGTTTGTCTTATTTTTACGTGAGCAACTTCACAGGGGGGGGGGGGGGGGGAGGTCGCGCACAACCATCAACGCTGGTGTAGCGAGAAAATTGTTTTGCAGATAAATACATTAATATGCTGCCGACGAAGATCTGTTTCTGTTATAATATCATTGATTACCACTCTATCTATAAGTGCTGTCTTGCACAACCTTCACACCAGTAGCGCAACCGCTACCGTAAAAGTTTGGCCAGTATTTTCCTTAAAACAGAAAACAGAATTAAACCAGTCACAGGGGATAAACAACGGAACGAATACTTTATTTCTGCAGTGATATAGGACGAAAAATCAACTAAAACTGCAGGAAAATCGAAAAAAAATACTTCACCTGACATTGAATTCGCTCATTTCAGAGGCAGAATATGATCGTCATAACTAAACATTGTACTGGTATATTGTTCTCATATTATATCAGAATACAGATCAATCAAACACGTTCCCCGTTTTTTGTTCAAGAATTGCTTGATATTTCAATAAAAAACGAGTCAAAGCTGACCACTTACCTTTCCGGGTCAAAATAAACATCGACAGTACCGTCACCGGACGTTTTCAGAAAACATTTTCAAAATTTATTACTTAAACTTAAGAACACATGCAAACAAAGTAATTTTGATGTTATATTCTTAAACAGTCAAATTACTTTGCCGAAATTGTTATAGTGTTACAAACACAGTAAAATTTACTGACAACATGTCCTGAAATTAACTGATAAGTCCAAAATTTCGGCGAAATTCGCCCCTGTTCAGACATTTATAGACATTACTCAGTATTACAATTATTATTAGTAACATCTGAGAAATTGGAGTATAACACCCCAAAAATGTGAATAAGCAGCTTTAACTCTTTAACTTTTAGACAAAAAATAAAATGTTCCTGTTGCCACTTACCACCAGAGAAATAAGAGGCACATTCGCATTTTCATAGACCAAATGAAATATTTTTTACAAAAGTTTGTCTTATTTTTACGTGAGCAACTTTACAGGGGAGGCCGGGGGGGGGGGGGGGGGGGGGGAGGTCGCGCACAACCATCAACGCTGGTGTAGCGAGAAAATTGTTTTGCAGATAAATACATTAATATGCTGCCGACGAAGATCTGTTTCTGTTATAATATCATTGATTACCACATTATCTATAAGTGTTGTCTTGCACAACCTTCACACCAGTAGCGCAACCGCTACCGTAAAAGTTTGGCCAGTATTTTCCTCAAAACAGAAAACAGAATTAAACCAGTCACAGGGGATAAACAACGGAACGAATACTTTATTTCTGCAGTGATATAGGACGAAAAATCAACTAAAACTGCAGGAAAATCGAAAAAAAAATACTTCACCTGACATTGAATTCGCTCATTTCAGAGGCAGAATATGATCGTCATAACTAAACATTGTACTGGTATATTGTTC
Organism: Corbicula japonica; assembly: GCA_038501625.1. Taxonomy (NCBI): domain Eukaryota; kingdom Metazoa; phylum Mollusca; class Bivalvia; order Venerida; family Cyrenidae; genus Corbicula; species Corbicula japonica. Next base: position 180,756 of record JAZAYU010000552.1, on the reverse strand, counting down.
TCATATTATATCAGAATACAGATCAATCAAACACGTTCCCCGTTTTTTGTTCAAGAATTGCTTGATATTTCAATAAAAAACGAGTCAAAGCTGACCACCTACCTTTCCGGGTCAAAATAAACATCGACAGTACCGTCACCGGACGTTTTCAGAAAACATTTTCTAGAATGTTCTACGAGAGTTCAGCTCGCGTTTTCTTCTATAAATCAGCAGAAGATGCATGACTCTTACAAGAAATGATTTCTTTTGCCAAATATTAACTCACCCGGTTGACTTTAAAGGACTAAGGAATAGTAAAAGACCAGGCTGGACTGTACTTTTTTCTTCGGAATCACAACAATATGCATTTACCGTGCAAAGCTGTGCGCGATTAAAAAAAAATAGCACACTCTGTGCATTTCCAAGTAATACTTTCAAAACCTACCATTGGTGTGGGTTTCTTTTCGACCAGTGCTTTGCAAATTTGATATCATCTTTAAGGCCCGGATCATACTGTCCCGGTATACAGCCCCGGTGCGTCCCGGTTTGGCCAACCGAATCCCCAACCGTAGCGACGCCGGGAAGAACTTCATTGAATCGGGATAAACCATGTTGAACCGGCGATCACCGGGGAGTGGCCCCGGTGGTTTTTGAAATTTTAAATCAACCGGGACTCGCCGGAAGGGAAACCAATGCCCGGCTTATTCCGGGGGAGTTCCGGAACCTCCAACGGGTTGTATACCGCGGAAATGTGAACTTCGCTTCACGAATCTTCCCGGTCCACCGGCTACAAATTACCGGATAGGGACACTGTGATTGGCGCTTAAAAGAAGTAAAAAATGAGTACACTTACTTCGATGAAGCCCCTTCTTCCAATTCTCCGCTATTGAAACGCGAATCAAAAAAAAGAACTTAGTCTTAGGCGCGATTGTCGCGTCATAAGCGCGAAAGCTATGTCCAGCCATAATTTTATGAAACAGCAACAGGTACAATAGCATCATACTAAGTCACGAGTACCTGCTGAAAAGATCGATCTATGACCGTATTGTAAGAAAAAACCGCCTCTTCAAATGAAAACTTTCAGTTATCTTGCTGAAATCGTCGTAGCTGAAAATTGTTTTGTAGCGCAACAAATATTAAAAGGTCCCAATATTATTATTCCAAGAAGCCTTTTCTGTGAGATGGGCCAGTTTATGAGTTTATCACGTTTTGATTTGTTTTTCGTGAGATCCATCTGGGACTCGGAAAAAACCTTGATCGATGCAGATTAAGGATCTTTAGATAATTTTTCGGCGTTCCATACAAGATGACCGATTTACACTACGGTGATTACGTCATTTTATCAGCCAATCAATTCTCAGAAATAAGTTAGTGACGCACTTTAAAAAACAAACATTTCAGTTTTGCAAAACAGAATCTGATAATTATACGGAGAAAGGAAACAAATGGTCACGTCGGTGGAATTCTAAGGATGCAAATTGAATGCAAGTAATTTTTTATCTTTTCTATTCTACTTTGCCGTAGACCATTTGACAGCGACAATGAGTGATATTCAGGGAAGTTTGATTTAAAAGGATTTGAAGAATTTTTCGAGCGAACGGAGTGTCCAGTGCTTCAGTTGTCTAATTTAAAACGCAGACTTACGTGTCAAAGAAAGGAGAAAGAATTAAAATGATAAATCTGGCAATAAATAAATAAATAAATATGCTGCAGACGAAGAAAATTTGATTAAACCTGGAAAATAAATAACAACAGTGCTTAGATGAAAAAAGAATGGATTTCGACTACAAATACCAGGAACGAACATAGACGTTAGAAGTTATTTGAAAACGTCGTTTAAATTCTCATCGATGACCACCATCGACAACACATGTGTTGTCGATGGTGCCTGATGACGTCATCAGTTTCAAAAGTAAACAAAGATCAACGTAGTTGCACGAAGAATGACAACAAAGGTAGGCTGTTATATATGATTTATTACAACAAAAATGGGATAAAGTAACAACAAAGAGGAAAAACATTTACGACAAAAGAAAAAAGTGAATTCTCAGTTTGATGCCATTTTCTCACTTCACATAATACTCTGTTTTAACAACATTTTCAGCCCGGACAGGTACATTTTAATAAATGATTGAGCAAACTACTATTATCTGGACATAGAGACGAGTAGATTCTTAAAGTCTTATGACTTGATTGTCGTATTTGTATAATGCATCCTGTATTAAAACAAGTTAGTCTCAATAATTCGACGACAAGCACAGACCCATTATCATACTGACTTTTTTCGTTGTCTGTCCTTTACGTCTCCAGCAATTACGATCAAAACTGTGGTGGAAACCGCACTGCTTCAAATTCCCATTTTTTCACTGCAACTTGAAAATTTAAGCACTGCTAAGTTCATTTGTTGTTATGAAACATAAATATTCTCTAAAGTATCAATCAAATAAAAAAAATCCACAAATAACACTTTTAAACTAAATTAACTTACTATTGTTTATGCCGTTTACATGTAGATTTTAATAAGCTAACCAATGAAAACGTCCCTTTTATAAATCGATACACTACACAGTCAGATAAACTTATAGCGGAGTAACATAAAAAATTGCTGACATGGATGGAGGTTTAAAAGAGTTTTGAATAAAAAACAAAACCGTTATTTATAAAGGATTACATATATTGATTCTACTTGAATGTGGCTTTTCAGGTAAAGATACATATTGTTTAAGATGCTTTATGGAGCCGCCAAAAGTTGCGTAAAAGTCGACTCAAATTCCGATCGGCGACATATAGAAATAGAAGAAAAATATTCCGCATTGATTTGAATAAACTGGGTTGTACGCGAAGGACAAATATCGCATTTATAGAAAAGCTCTTGTCGCGTACAAATAGTTGTGCTATAAAACAAGTCATCATCAGGTATCTTTACTTATTCAAGGTTCTGTGAGTTTTCTTCTGAGGATGATGACGACGGTTCTTTGACGGAAATATCACGTGAGTCATCTGAGCTCAAATCACTCCCTGTTGCTGCTGCTGCTGTTTCAGACTGAATCTGAAACAAATCAAGATCTGCAGAGTAAGTGAAGTTTGTGTATAAAACGTAATTTGCAATACATTGTCATAAAGATGCAAAGTTGATTATTCAAGTGTGTATACTTGTGTGCGTTAAATAAATAGACGAATAGGCAAGTGAAAAGGTAAATAGAAGACACATCAATGTTTGATAAATCATGCAAGTAAAGGATCAGTTAAGTCAGATAATCATTACTAGATAAATTTTCACATTTGACAACTGTGGGATAAACATCTGTTTTCAGCAAGTGGAATTTCTTGACATTAATACATGTTTTTACTCTTTCTTTTGAACATACATCACCTACTTTTGTTGGATTCTATTATGTTCTTGATGACAGTGCTTAACAACAGTGTATCCCTACAGCCCTTCAACATTTTCATGATCGTATAGTGGATTTTAGTTTTCATAAAAAATCTTAAGTCTTAAATAAAAGTTTTCATGTCAAAAAGTCTTGGCTTAAGCATGATCGACAAAGATCTAGTGATCAGTGCGAATCCTAGAATGGAACTAAACTAACAGAACAAACCTGTGTCATTTGATGCAAAAAGTAGCGCCAAACTTGTTGTGTCATGAAAGTTATTAACTTAGTGCAAGTACGTTGTCAAACTGATTATGAGTCCTTATTATTTGTAGAAAGCTCCAAATAGTTTGATAAGTTGTATACTTTAACTTCTAATCTAAATGTACGTGTGTATATAACTTTTTTCTTACAAGAATACTTCCATGGACAAATAACACTCTAGGCGGCGTGGGCAGTAAAACGCATATCCATTACTGTCCATGAACAGGCTCAATCAAACCGAGCCTGCAATATTTTCATATTTGTCGTGGTCGATGGTCTTCAAAGTTTTCTTTTCATCTATTTTAACATCACAGTAGCGTTGTTTGTGCCGTGTGGCGGCTGTAAAATGTATACCCGTACATTCAATCAGTGCTGTTATCAGCTACGTCCTTTGAAGGTCGTTGAGCACGATATTTATGTACTATGTTTAATAGTACTTCTAAATTTACTTTTTGTTTTTAATATTTCGGCCAGTTTAAAGTAGGGTAGTTTCAATATCCCAGCCGTTATAAATTTGGATATTGTTCAATCACCCCCAGGGATATGCTTCCTGTTTTTTTAAATTTTACCTTTGGCGTTGTCTGTGATATGCAGGATTTATATTCTAAGATCCCCTCTCAAAATTCTATTCTGTTTAGTTTCGTCCATTGTTTTCTCGTTTAGGGCAAATCCAGTCTTTTATCTGGGGACCATACGCCGCTGGACATGGAATGGTGTTCATCTGGAAATACCGCATTGAAGGTCCCATGTTCACCGCCATATGTATACCATTATTTGGGATGGATCAAAATTGTACTGTTGATTGGTGTTAATATAGAATTGCGCTCAACCCGGGGCTAGGCGGCGTGGGCAGTAAAAAGCATATCCATTACTGCCCATGAATGGGCTCAATCAAACCAAGCCTGCAATATTTTCATATTTGTCGTGGTCGAGGGTCTTCAAAGTTCCCTTTTCATCTACTATGAATACTTGCTTACGTATACCTAGCAAAAAGCACCATTACCGTAAAACCAAGTTTTGAAAGAAAGGTCACTGTTTAATTTAAGATCGTCAAAATTTACAAATTTGTTACTGCACCGTATTACTGAAATATGCTGACACATAATAACCCAGGCTTTAGTACCTTTAGTTGCTTACTGGCTGTTAGGCATGATGTTTCATGTGGGATAAGGTAAAGGTCAATTGTTGAATTCGAATAAGATTTATCTATAAATATTGCTTGTGTTAAGCATTATAAGAACCAGTCAATTGTAGGTACATTATCTTGTTTCGGCTCAAAACTGGTTCTAGTTTTCCAGTTTTAAAAGCATGTGCAATAGCAATATTTGTCTTAGATGAAAAAATCAGTGTATAATCCTATCTTGGAGTTAAGTGAAAAGATTTTATCTGCTTATATAATAATTTTGAACTCTTGATTTTTCCAATTAGGTTCAGTATGTTCTCTTCTATACAATTTTGTTACAAAGCAAGCCGAACGAGCTGAGTGCAACATCAGCTCAATATTTGATACATTTTGAAATTAAACAAAAGATTCTATAATTTATATAGACATTTTTAGAAATGCCTCTAGTGACATATTGTAATACTCGCATTTTTATAAACGTCTGAGTTTGTATTAAGATTAAGGTACTTATCAAGTCTGTAAAGAGATAATTATAAATTAGAAGCTAAATATGATATCAAAATCATTTGACGGTCATGAACAAGCGATTTGCGTTTGATGATACCATGGCTCTAACATCCAATCGACCTCGGATATCAGGATTTTCAAGTTGCCTTCTAGTATTACTATTTAAAATAAGTGGGTATGCATTTGCAGCCTCTAAATCCCGTTACCGGCATGTTTTGAAATAAGTCTGGCCTTAATTTTAAATGTTGTAGTCCAGATATATTAGTAGAACAAATATGTTCCAAACGTGTTTTAAGGGAGCCCTGTGTCGAACTTACTGATTCGCAAAGGAAATTACATGTCAGAAAATATTACAATTTATAACAACAAATAATAAAGAGTTTATACTAGTGAAGATCAAAAACTAATGCAAACTTTCTTCCCTTAATCATATTGTAAACACGTTTTTCAGCATTAAACTTTTGTCTACAAGGCCTTAAAATTACAATTACCAAAGTCAAAAATTGAGGACTTTATAGAACCGTCAATGGGGTATACCAACAAATACTCGCCTATTTTCGGCTTAAGTAAAGACCGGTGTCGTGGTTGAGACAATAATAAAGATAAGGAAAAAGCTGTAAAGTTATCCTAACCTTTTCTAGGAGTGGCTTCCCTTCATACGCAATGAACACGTAATTTTCGGGTGTGTCCTCTGTTGGTAGCTTGTCCACAATTCTCTTCCTAGCTTCGTTAACGTACAGCGATAAGCGTTCAAAAACAGATGTGCCTAGAATCAATCTTTTTTCTCCAGCGTATAAGGAATAAATTGTCTCTTTTAATGTTTGATGTGAAAGGTTTAATTGAAACTCCATAACCTTCAATGAAAGTATGGTAATATCTGAACTACTTGTTTCTTGGGTGATATCCAAAATAAGGTTTCGTACAAACGTTTCATACATGTCTCTTGGAATAGTTTTAACTTGTGATTCAAGTAAAGCCTTTGCCATTATGTAAAAAGTATCGCTAGAAAGAGATTCTGTAGACAAATACAAATGCTTAGGCTTCTTCTTTCTCTTTTGTTTGAACTTCTTTTGGTTTATTTTTCTTTCTTCTCCGTTTGATTTTCTTGAAATTTCAGTTAGACTCGGACTACTTGCAAGTTTATGCTCTTTTACATGTGGTTGACAATAAACCTCTGCTACATTTTCGACAGCAGTTTGTGTACCTTTTTCAATCGACATCTGGAACGCATAACGTTTGGGCTCAGTGTTTGTTTCATTTTCTTCCTCACCATCTCCTTGTCCTTGACGGTGTTCAGTTGTGATACAAATCGCTTCATATCTTTTATGCATAATTCTACACTGACCGTTTGGCAAACGATGCCCTACATGCATATCTCCATTTACAATTGATTCCAATGAGGTATCACTCCGATGCCCTGGAGTGTACCTATCCAATGAATTAAGACTGCTTTGGCTTTCGTAATGAACAAGCGGTAGTTTCCTGGAATACAAAAGTAAGAAGACAACGTTTAAAACCATGCATTTAACGTATATCCAGTAACAAATGTTTAGCTGATTTGAACTCCAATATGTTTTTTCTCAGTATTGTAGATTTTATTGCAGGTTTATATTTCACTAATCAATTCGTTTCTAAATCAATTCAAGTAAAGAGTCTTCAAAGCCTTAGTATTACAAGATTTTAGAAGTTCAGATAGCAAGCAAAAACAAAAATTTTTCTATGCAAAGAAAGAAACGAAAACATTTGATTAAATGGCAGAATAAAATTATCTACTTGACGCAAGAATTTGACATCAATGTTCACGGTGATCATATCCCAAGATGTAATGATATACCTTCATGTATGAAAATCATGACCTTACATGTGATTGGCTCGCAAAAAAAGATCCAAAAGGTCTTAGGGCAGGGCAAAAACCCAGTGAAAATAAGTGTGTGTTTAGGTTTTTGGCATACTGATGTATTATAGAAACGTGAAGAGATTAAAAAGTTGTAGTTGTTACATTGTAAATTCAGTTGCATATATTTTTATTTCAACATGGTGTGGCGGTGCTAAAAATAAGTGTTGAGAACAAAAATCGGTATTTTCTTCAGAATCATAATAGATTAAAAGAGGACTTTGAAAGCCTTCGAGCACGACAAATATTAAAATATTGCAGGCTCGGTTTGATTGAGCCTGTTCATGGACAGTAACAGCGCGTATGTCCGGAAATAATACGCGTTGTAACCATGCATGTGTAATAAGGTTTTGTTTCACTAATAGTTGCCGTGTGTTATATACTACATGCGTATTCTTTAAAGATTTGTAATACTCTAGTCTAAGAATTTGTGAAACTCTAATATGAAACTTCATAAAATTTAATTTATATATCAATTGTGCTGTTTATTGGTGTAAATATTGAGTTGCGCTCAACCCGGGGCTAGGCGGCGTGGGCAGTAAAAAGCATTTCCATTACTGTCCATGAACAGGCTCAATCAAACCGAGCCTGCAATATTTTCATATTTGTCGTGTTCGAAGGCTTTCAAAGTTCCATTTTCATCTACTTCTATATCTTTATCAAATAAAAAGTGAAATTGCATATCAGTAATCGCCATACTTACAAAACAGCCTCCCCACGCAGCGGACAGGAAGGGAGGAAGAGAGAGTATGTTTTTTATAATTATGTCAATTCAAGTAAGACACCACAAACAATTAACGAAAAAGAGAAACCTTAGGGTTTCCTTCTTGGAACGGTCAGTGGAAAAACAAATTACCACTGGAGAGTTAAAAAAGTGAAATATGCATACCAGGAATGGCCACATCCAAATGGCCGAATGGCCACACACCAGATTCTAGGGCGCACCAACCTCACACTTGCCCCAACAGATTCTCATATCAACAAACAAGCACAAGTTGTCTTGGTGAAAAAACTCCAACTAAACAATGTTGCATGCAAAAGCACACAAACATTATAAAACATAAGATATACCCGGTAATAGCATGACAAAAGCCAAAGGGTCGAGAACTCAATGATCTTACCGAGACCAGAGCCCCTGGAGTCAAAGTAGCAAGAACACGATAAAAGGGATAAAAGAAACAAATCGAGCTTCTAGGTTCTTTAAAGAAAAGATCTCCCCATAAAGCTTCGTTAACTCTCAAAACCCTGCCACTGCCGTGCAACCAAAAAGAGGTTAGCCTTGTGATCAACTGTAGATGGGTTAATCACCAGGCCTGCAGAGCGCTGTAGAATAATATTTTGGTAAACTTTACTTTTTGAATTTACAGATGGTTAGCACAAATAACCGGAAAAATTAATATTGCATTTTATATTCTTTATATATCGAAAGCCCCGAAATATACGTGTGGCATGTCTCCACTGAAATACAACGGCAAGCTACATAGCGTACCGACTGACAAGGCAAACGTCCTTAATTAACAATACAGCACAGTTTTAACAAATGAAGAAAAAACCAACATCCCAAGACCAGAGGGCAACCCGTCTCCCGACAAGCCTGAAATCCTCGTAACACCTGAAGGACTGCATAAACTTTTACAAAAGCTAAACCCGCAAAAAAGCATCGGGACAAGATATGATACAGGCACGCCTTTTAAAAGGATCTTACACAAAAGTGTGCTGCATATATAATCATTTTATACAGAAAGTGCCTAGCCAGCGGAGAAATACCAGATATATGAAAAACAGCTTATGTATCTGCAGTTTTATACCGGTCACCCTTACTTGGATTGCATGAAAGATGTTAGAACATATTATTGTCAGCAACGTCATGAAACATCTTGATGCTAACAAGTTCCTGACAGATAGACAACATGGGTTGAGGCGGCGACGAAGGTACGACACTCAGCTATTGACGCTGACCAACGAGCTCGTCCAGTCACTAGATAAGAGACTTCAACATGACCTCGCAATTCTCAACTTAAGTAAGGCGTTTTATAGAGGGCCACATGGCCGTCTGCTTGACAAACTTCACCACTATGGGATACGAAGCCAAACACTTGAATGGATTGAGGCTTTCCTATCAGGACGCAAACAGCGTGCCATTGTTGAGGGAGCCACGTCAGAACCTGCACCCATTATCAGCTGAGTCCCTCAGGGAAGTGTACTAGGACCTGTCCTCTTCCTCATCTTCATCAATGATCTTCCATTACAAGTCTTATCTACAGTCAGGCTATGCTGACGACTGTGTTGTGTACAGCGAGATACGGTCAAAACATGATTGTCACATTCTACAGAAAGATTTAAACAGACTAGCAGAATGGGAGAAACGCTGGGGTATGAATTTCCACTCAGAAAAGTGCAGCATCCTAAGAGTCCACAGGAGGAGAGAGCCCATCCAACATGATTACTCTTTGAAGGGTTCTACACTGAACGTCAAAGTACCTCGGATTAAACATCAACAAGGACTCATGGAACACCCACATAGATATCACTGTGAAAAAAGGCAAAAGCATTCTCGGCTTCCTACGTCGGAACCTTCTAGTAAGCAGCGAAGAGACCAACGCACATCCCTATATATCTCTAGTGAGACCTTCTCTAGAATACTGCTGCACAGTGTGGAACCCATACACCAAGGATAGGATAAACAAAATTGAGATGGTACAAAGAAAGAGCTGCCAGATATGTGACTAACAGATATCACAACACCATCAGAGAATCATCCGTAATAGACCATATTGCGTGGGAGATCTTAAAATCCAGGCGTACATAGGCCCAGCTGACAATGTTCTATAAAATCATTTATGGCTTGATTTATATACCTACAGATGAGAACGTGACTCCAGCATCAGGCAATACAAGAGCAAACCACAACCAGAAGTTACGTCAACCAACTCCTTTTATCCACGTACCATCTCCTTATGAAACAATCTACCATCAACTATAACAGAAGCCACTGACTTGGTATCCTTCAAGCAGGTAGTATCAAAACACCACTTCTAGACCGGCATCCAGCGCCCAGCTACAAGTACCTCCTAGTGATTCTCAAAGCTTTGCCGGCCGCGGCCACCATAACCGGAGAGGTTTCAGTTGAAGAGGCGAAAACGTAGCTGGTCAAAACTCTAACTTATAGCGGGTTCGCTCCCAGCTAGAGACACTATCATTTATAACTATCATTCTCTACATACTTTCCTATTTACTTCACTACCATTTCTTATCCTATGACTTGTAACCACCAGTCGCGTAATAGTCAAGTGTGACTGAGACGACGTACGATGTAGATGAAGAAATGTCTTTCATAAAGACTTCCTTTAATTGCCACATGGCATAGTGAATAGAAAAAAATTGCATGTGTCCGAAATGATAATATCCACATATCAACACATTTTACTAAGGCGCCTCCCTTGGTACTCGTATTAGACATAAGATGCAAATCGCTTCATTTCGCATCCATTAAGTTAGGAAAACATGTTTAACGTTCTCCTCAACACCCTAAATCTTTGATTAAAAACAAAATGAAATTTTACATTACCTTATAAATTCTTCGAATGTGTGCAACAGGTCATTTCTATTCATATCTCTGAGTGTTTCGCAAATAGTAAGATGACTTGCGTAGCTTCCTTCTGATGCTTTCCAAGCTCGAAACTGGTCGAATATGATGCATTGTGAATTATAACCTCCGGGTTTCCGTCTAGTAGTTTCTTCTATTTGAGACATTCTGTCGTCAATCATCTCTATCTTTACAATACTAAATCCTGCAATGCGTCAGGGTGTTGATATTATTGACCTAAAGACGATTGTTACAATTTGACTTTTTTAGATTTGAACGAAACTTGAACTATAGTTATGTACATATCAATAGTATACGAATATGAAAACGACAAAAACAATGTAATTATAATTTTTAAAGTTTTAATTGAGCCTTTTGTAGGACACCGTTTTCCATGAACTAAAAGGACTTACTATAGCAACATATATACATAAAACGATAAAAATTGACGATGTATAAAAAGTATTTATGTGAATTTTAAACAAATTGTAGTGGTTAGAAGATGGAAAAAATAATTTCAATTAGTGAAAGTTAAGCATTTTTTTCACGAACAAATTATTTTGAAAGATTTTTCTTAATTAAAAAATCTATCATGCATTTACTTGTATTAAGTTCGAAATACAGGGCTTTTTATGATTTATTTTGTACACATATATAGAGAGATATGTTAATAAAAGTCTTAAGCGAGGTTTCAGGGCAATTTATCGGTTGCAAAAACTTGTTTACGTTTCTGTTGTATGTGAGAAAGGCAATGAGTAGCCAGAAACAAAATTACTTTTCCACTTGGATCAGTCAGAAACAAATAATATCACAAACGATGATATGTGAAGATAAGTTTTCGGGCTGTATATCTGAAACTGAAACTCGGGGAAATAGATTATAAGAATAATCAAACCCTTGAACATAATGATAGCAGTAAAATCTGTTCATGTTTCAAAGCAGATTTTTTCATTAATTACAAGTCTGTTTGAGGAAGAATGTACCGTATGCCTTGTAAATTTGTGCGTTTTAAATATATTCTATCTAGCACAACGGGTAGTTTTTTACGGATTTGTTTTTAAACTTTGATATGCTGCAGTATGACAAAAGCAAGCACCTACAGGATATCTGTGATATTTTTAACTTGACAAATATGATCAATGAACCTACTTGTTTTAAATCAGATCCAAGCCTTATTGATGTTATTTTAACCAACAAACCTGACAAATGTCTTAATGTTTTAAATTTTACCTGCGGTCTTAGCGATTTTCATAACATGGTATGTTTTCAACTTGATTTTAATGTTCCCCCAAGTAAAACTAAGTGGATTTCTTATAGAAGTTTTAAAAATTTTGACATTGATGCTTTTTATAAAGATCTCAGCCAAATAGATTTTACGAATATTACACAGGACCCTTCACTGGATGCAGCTACAGATGCTTTAAGCTCAGCAATTAAAACTTGTTTTGATAAGCATGCCCCAGTCAAAACTAAAAAACAACCTAGATGCCCAGCACCTTTTATGAACTCTGTACTCCGGAAGTTAGTATTTCAAAAACACATGCTTTTTAATAAATTTAAGAAACAAAAGACTGATAAAAACTGGCACAGGTACAGGCAAATGAGAAATCTTGTTACAAAAATTAAACGCAAGTCAATTGGCCAATATTTTATTGATAGATGTTCTGGTGGTACAAATAATAAAGATTTTTGGGCAACAATAAAGCCTTTCCTAACAAACAAAGGCACAATCGTTAAGAAAAATACAGTTCTTCTTGAAAATGATAATTTAGTCACTGACCAAGAACAAATTTGTAACATTTTTAATGATTTTTATATCAATGTTGCAAAAGATATTGGGGATGAATCCATCAAATTTGATAATAACCATGAAAGTATATGTAAAATCAAAGAGATTATGGAGGATAAAAATTGTAGAGAAATGTGTTTTATAAATATTGATGAGAATTTTGTTTCTAAACAACTGAACCAAATGAATGTAAAAAAAGCTACTGGATTTGACAATATTTCTGTTAAAATGGTTAAATTAGCTAGCTCTGTTATTTCAGAACCTATCTCTAACCTTGTAAATAGATCTTTTAATGAATGTAATTTTCCTGATTCAATGAAAATAGCACAAGTAGTGCCTATACACAAGAAAAACAGTACATTAGACAAAGGAAACTATAGACCGGTCAGCCTGCTGCCAGTTATATCAAAGGTATTTGAAAGGGCTATGTACACCCAACTTATTGAACATTTTAGTAATATTTTTAATCCACTCCTTGGTGCCTTCAGACCAGGTTATGGCTGTAGCACTACACTTCTGAAGGTTGCAGAGGACTGGAAACAAGCTTTAGATGAGAATTTTTATTTGGCTGCAGTGCTCATGGACCTTTCAAAGGCCTTTGACTGCCTACCTCATGATTTGCTTTTATTGAAATGTAGGCACTATGGTCTATCTGAATCCTCTGTTACCCTTATTAAGAGTTATCTCTCCTGTAGAAAACAGTGTGTAAAACTAGGGGATAAATATAGTACTTTTCAGCATATTGTAAAGGGTGTCCCGCAAGGTTCTATACTAGGCCCTCTTCTCTTCAACATCTTCATAAATGATATTTTCTCTTTTGTTCATAGAAGTTCTTTATATAATTATGCTGATGATAATACACTGTCATACCAAAGCAAATGCCCAAAGGACCTAGTACATACCCTTGAACAGGACTCCCTATGTCTTATTAATTGGTTTAAACTTAATCATATGAAAGCCAATCCAGATAAGTTTCAAGCTATCGCTCTTGGGCGTAAAACAAAAGATCTTAACATTTCTTTTAATTTGGGCAGCTGCTCTATTCAATGCGATCCTGAAGTTAAATTATTAGGTGTAACTTTTGATTTTATGATGAATTTTAATACGCACATATCAAATATTTGTAAAAAAGCAGCATGTCAACTTAATGTTATGAAAAGGATAGGAAGAAATATAAACAAGCTGGGTAGACTTACTATGTATTACTCCTTTGTAATGTCAAACTTAAATTATTGCCCTTTAACATGGCACTTCACAAGTGAGACAAATGTTAAAAAGATAGAGAAGATCCAGGAACGAGCATTAAGATTTATCTATGATGATTACCAAAATTCTTATGATATTTTATTGGAAAAGTCTGGACTACCATCTCTAAAAACCCGAAGGATGAGAACAGTTGCCCTGGAGGCTTTTAAACTTTTAAATAAAATGGGACCAACTTATCTCCATGACCTATTACAATATAAGAATTCTTCTTACAATTTTAGGTACAGAAATTTAGTAGAGTTACCTACACCTAGAACAGAGCGGTACGGTAAGAACTCGTTCAGGTATTCTGCAGCCAAACTATGGAACTCCTTGCCAGCTGAATTCAGGGAATGCACTTCTTTTAGACAATTTAGTTCCCTTATTAAAAGCTGGGATGGCCCTGAGTGCAAATGTTCAGCATGCGGTTGACAGGGGGCTCCATCAGTCTGGTTGCGGGGTACTCTGCTTGCTAGTTGTGCTTAGCCTTAGTATCTTTAGTTGAGCCTTGTTTTGTTTGTTTGTTTATTTTCTTTATATGTATGTCCATGGCTTTTATATCTTGCTTTTATGTGCTTATTATTAATGTGTGCTTAGTTTTACTTAATAGTGTACGCTCAATAATATTTATGTTTTGATGCAACGTCTTATATTTAGATGTGTTTTAAATCATATAGATTCTTAGTTAATCTTAATTAATGTTATGTAGTAAAACTTAATAACTTTTGCCGTCTAATTACCAACATGATCTAATGCTCATATCCATGCATTTTATATGATTATATGTTTTTAGATCTTAAACTTGTATACATTCTTTATAACCTAATAACTGTTCATAAGATGTTGTATAAGTGTTTCACATGTTTGTATGTATGTTATAATGGCTATTCTGTGCTTGTCGTATTTATTGTTTAAGTCGGTCTTAAAAGCTCTACAGAGCTTGTGTTATGTGTTATATGCCTCCGACTTTAAATAAATATTACTTGACTTGACTTGACTTGAGATGAAAAGGGAACTGTAAAGACAAAGATGCAAATATTTCAGGCTCGGTTTAAGGTAGTTTAACTGTAATGCTTTCCCGCGCATAAATTTGCGACGTCGTCAAACATCGGCTCGCTTTCGGTGACTTCCGACGCTACTCGTCAGAGCCGATAGTAGATGAAGCAACATTGATTATTGTCGACTGTTAGTGACAGTTAACCGAGTATTCCCGACATTCGGGAAAAAAGCGCGGGAAATCATTACAGTTAGACTACCTTAAGCCTGTTAATGGGAAGAAACGCATATTACTGCCCACGCCGCCTAGCCCAGGGTTAAGCGCAACTAAATATGTATAAACTGCACAATTTCGAAACATCCATTAAAAGAATCTATTTCTGCTTGTGTTGTTTATGAAATGGGGGTTACTAACTATTTTACCACTTTTATCTAATTTATTATTCAAAATAAACATGTTGAGAGAAAACCCAATATCGTCAAATAATACAAACGCAAAAGCAGTTTAAACATTGTGGTTAAAAGTGTTTTATCTTAGATAAGAAGAACCTACAAATCGTTCAATTAATTATGATAGCTTTCAAATTATATTAAACTTACCATACAACCTTAGAAAAAACAACCGCCACTCAGTTCCTAGTCTTTCGCAAAGAAAGATGAACACCTTGTTCCAATCAATTTTTTCTGTAAAAATGGAGAAACATTGGTTATAAATACAACTATATAGTACATAGTTGTTGCGGTATTAATTTTAACTGATTTACATTGAAATGTTTTTTGTACTCGTTAAATAAATAGTAATTACTTGCAATAAATAAATAAAGTGTTGGTTATAAACAGAACTCTTAATCACATACGATGACAGTACTGATTATATGTAGACTGTTTATGGCCGCCGCACTCCACAAATAGCGCTACTGTGAATTTCAAATGATATTGCCTCTACCTGGGAGCGAACCAGAACCTAAGCAATACAAAACATTTTTAATTCCCACACGAGTGAAAATTTAACATAAAAATGTTTTTGTATTGCTTAGTTTCTGTGAATTTCTGTTAATAGAATTTGAGGGAATTTTAAATCTTACTTT
Source organism: Corbicula japonica (assembly GCA_038501625.1). NCBI lineage: Eukaryota > Metazoa > Mollusca > Bivalvia > Venerida > Cyrenidae > Corbicula > Corbicula japonica. Next base: position 164,914 of record JAZAYU010000552.1, on the reverse strand, counting down.
TTTCTTTACTGTTCTAACGTGCCTGAATTGGTTTCGTTGTCGAAATTGCAGGGCTAGGCGCTGTCGCCGTGACGGTGCGGGTCCGCTCCCAGATAGAGGCAATATCATTTTTAATTTTGAAAAGATTAGAGGCTTCATTTATCAACTGTATTTCTTTTTATTTTCTTCTACTTGTATTTTAGCGTTATTAAAATTCTACAAAAACAATTAAAAATTATTCGAATGCAATTTTATTTCTGGACATGACTTAATTTGTTTGCAACTCTGGATAATATGTTTATAACCTATATACAAATCTTTTTTATCTGAAAAATTTATTTTCTTACGTTAACATTATTCTTACCTGTGTCAATCTGAGAAATGTCTTCCAATTTTTTCTGAAGAACAACTGCCGTTTCTTCCTGATCTTTCTTTTTCTCTGGCGAAGTCAACAAAATGTCAGTCTCGACTTTTTCTTTTCTTCTACATTCATTCCATTCTGACGTCCTGCATGATATTGCTTTGTTATCTGAATTGTGTTCCAATAAAAGATCGCTTTCTTCCGAATAGGAAATGTCATCATCAGATTGTTCTTTGCCAATCAGAAAAGCTGATCTAGGAATACTACATATATCAGATTGAAACGGAGAAGTTGCTTTCCTGTTGTTGACAATCTCCCTTCGATAAGTACCTTTTTCCAGATGGGAAAATTCATCAATATGTTGAAGTGAAGTAAATGACTGGAGATTGGTAACAAACGATTTATTAGAACATTTAGCTGCATGTGGTAGAGAACAAGTATCTAAATTGTTAAAAAGTGTTCCATCCAAAAAGTTTGTTTCATCAAAAGCCGTATGTGCATAAAATATATTTGATGTCGTCTTTACGTTATAGCTTTCATCCCAGAATTTTAAAACTTGGTCGTCAACAGCATCAGTGTCACCATTGGTGTGTGCTGAATATTGAAACATTTTATTATCGACAGGTGTATTATTTCTACTTGAGTTAGTGAATTTGCTTGAAATGAATACGTCCTGAATAGATCCTTTTGTAGATTTAGTGTCTACGTCAAGTAGAACTTCTAATTTTCTACTTGAGTCAGTCATCAACACTTCCTCTTCAGCTTCAGGCGCTTTTTGTTCATTTTTCCTCGCGTTACATATTGACGAAGAACTGAAATTAACATGAAAGTATTTTAAAAATAGTGAATTAATTATCAATTTAGTTAGACATTGCTTAACATACGATAACGGTTAAAACTTCGTAGCAACTTTATTGAGGATTATCTGGGCCGTCTACGACACTAAACGAATCTTAAAGAAGTTAAAATAAATAAGCTAGTCTTCATAAAGTTATACCTTTAGAATAGTCGTGTAAAACTTTAAATGTGTTTTATTTGTCTTTTTACGTGGTTTACTGGACTGCCCTGCCAGTTTTTATTAAATTAACAAAAACAAGCATCTGATGAACTTATCTTTATCAAAGGAGAGGTTTGTTCGATCGATTGCACCCAAGCCGTAGCTCAATCAATTTTAAGGTGTTTTAAGGAATAAATTATCTTTAAGGTGCACTGTCTTTAATAAAAAAGAAACTTATCGATATCTCTCGTCATATAATTTCCAAAGGTCCAAAATATAGAAACCCTTCGACTTCGACTTTAATACCTGTCGTGCGGAAATTTGAGAGTCTTTAAACTCCTTTTGCAATAAATGGTGCAAACGAGAACATGCCGAGTCTAAAGCTCTTTCTAATTGGAACTAGAATGTGGTGTTCCGCGGAACACATGTGTCGCCTGCTGGCAAAAAGTTGAAATGTGGCCTATGTTTAATCATATGTAATAAAATGATTTTATTCAAGTTGATTTCAATACTACACCACAGAACACATTAGTCACCTAAATTGCATTTGAAAGTGGAATAACTTAAAAGAACGGTGAAACCTAAGTTATCGTTCTTCACCAGTTGGTATGTGCATGCAGATGAAATATTCAAAGAATTAAGTTAACTGAACAAGTACTGTCAATTTTACAGGCAACATTAAGTTTCATGTTAAAGTTGCATTTGAAGGGGGCATAACTCATAAAATATTTAAACAGGAGTTTTCATTCTTTTTGTAACCAATGTCATTGTTCATGCAGATGATATAATCCAAGTATTAAGTGAATAGGACAAATACTTTTAAAGTTATATGCTTTGAAAGGGACATAACTCAAAAAAAAGTTAAACAGGAGTTATGTTTTTCTGTATCCAATGTTGTTGTTCATAAAGATGAAATATTTCAAGTATTATGTAAATAAAAGAAGTACTTTAAAAAATATAGGCAACATAAAGTTTTATGTGAAAGGGACATTCATAAAAAGGAGTTATCATTCTTGTTGTTAGTGATGATGATGTTCATGAAGATGATATATTCTGTATATTAAGTGAACAGGACAAGTATTTTAAAAGTTAAAGTCAACATTTGATTCCGTGTTAAAGTTGCATTTGAAAGGGGCATAACTCAAAAAATATTCAAACAGAAGTTATGGTCCTTATTTTAACCGATGTTGTTGTTCCTGAAGATGATATATTCTAAGTTTTAAGTGAAAAGGACAAGTACTTTCAAAGTTATGAGCAACATTAAATCTCATGTTAAAAGTTTTATTTGAATGGGGCACAACTCAAAAAAATATTGAAACTGGAGTTATCATTCTTGCTGTCACAGATGGCGTTGTTCATGCTGATGATATATTCAAAGTATGAAGTGAATAGGACAAGTACTTTCAAAGTTATAGGCGACATTAAGTTTCATGTTTAAGTTCCATGTGTAAGGAACATAACTAAAAAAATAGTCAAACAGGAGTTATGATTGTTGTTGTAACCGATGTTGTTGTTCATGCAGATAATATGTTCCAAGTTGTAAGTGAATATGACAAGTACTTTCAAAGTTATAGGCAACATTAAGTTTCATGTTAAAGTTTTATTTGAAAGGGGCATAACTAAAAAAATATTGAAACTGGAGTTATCGTTTTTGGTATCACAGATGGCGTTGTTCATGCTGATAATATATTTCAATAATGAACTGAATAGGACAAGTACTTTCAAAGTTAAAGGCAACATTAAGTTTCATATTAAAGTTCAAATTAATGTCATTTGAAAGGGGCATAACTAAAAAAATAATGAAACAGGAGTTATCATTATTGTTGTCACAGATGGTGTTGTTCATGCAGATGATATATTCCAAGTATTAAGTTAATAGGACAAGTACTTTCAAAGTTATAAGCAACATTAAGTTTTATAATAAAGTTCCATATTAAAGTCATTTAAAAGGGGCAAACTCAAAAAGTACTGACACAGGAGTAATTATACTTGTTGTCATAGACGGCGTTGTTCATGCTGATAATATATTTCAAGTATGAAGTGAATAGAACAAGTTTTTTCTAAGTTATTGGCAACATTAAGTTTCATATTAAAAATCTATATTAAAGTCATTTGAAAGGGGCATAACTAAAAATATTGAATTAGGAGTTATCATTCTTGTTGTCACAGATGGTGTTGTTCATGCAGATGATATATTCCAAGTATTAACTTAATAGGACAAGTACTTTCAAAGTTATAAGCAACATTAAGTTTCATATTAAAGTTGGGGGACTACCAGACGACGGCACTGCCGACGACGACGACGTCGCCGGACAATAGGATCCCTATGTGGCTACCTGCTATCGCAGGCGACACAAAATACTAATATTCAATATAAGTGACACTCGTATATCATTCTATAAAAGAAATATAGCTTTATTACTAACACGACCTCGTTTGACCTTTCGTCATTTGAAAATGGGAATTAAAGACTTTCAAAACAGATTTGTTTTAACACCTGCTGATAAGGCTTCAAATAATGTAATAATAGTGTGTCGCATACACAATTATAATATTCAAACTAATCAAACTGAAGAGCTTAATAGCACAAATTCTTATACACTGACTTCTTCATCTGAGAGTGATACTGTTACTGCACGCACTGTACAAATTATAATCAGTGTTGAGCCAAAACAAGACAAAGTATTTTCTATGTATTGGTTGCCAAATTGCTTAAAACACCGTACAACGCAAGATTTATTGCAAAATCTAGTTTTTTGCACAACTACTTAATTATCCGTGCTCTGATATAGCCACTACATCAACTTACGCGCAAGCCGAACATGAAAACTGCATATGTAAAATATCGTTCAGAATATTATAAATCTTGAATTATAAAAAAAATGTGAAATGATAGTGCCTCTGGCTGGGAGCGAACCCGCACCGTCACGGCAACAGCGCCTAGCCCTGCAATTCCTGCGACGCAACCGATTGAGCTAACCGGGACAACCCCCCAAAAAAGGTTGATCGGACAGCCCTGATATACGTAACAATCACTGCATGACATCGGTAACGGGATAATTTACTGATAACAGTACTGACTGCAATAACTGCGACGCAACCGATTGAGCTAACCGGGACCCCCCCCCCCCCCCCCCCCCCCAAAAAAAAAAAAAAGGTTGATCGGATTGCCCTGATATGCGTAAAAATCACTGCCTGTATCGTAGAGTGTAACGGTAAAAACTATAAGCGCTGAGTTCAGGTTCGATCCTTACGTTTATTATGTACTACAAAACAATAACAACAATGACGTCGACGTAAATATACGTCGACCGCGATGTGGCGCCAAGACGTCACGTATATAAATGCATACTTTCACTGACATTCTGGGGGCCACGAAATGTTATATATTTTCTCATATTTTCAAGTATAAAGTCTCTGTTAATTCACTTTGTCACAAATAAAGAATACAATTTAAAATTTCACGAACTGTCTCTGAATTTAGCTAAAACTAGAATAGGTATAGAAACTTATCACTTTAAAGTCACAACATTATTGATCACTGTAATAAAAATGTCTATGAGTCACTGATCTGATGCACAATCTCGAGCGGATACAGTTTTACTATAGGCCTCGTTGTATGTCCTCGACACGTGCGGATTTTCGCTGCCCTGTGTAATCCATCATTTCCTGTTATGAGATCTTCTATGATAGCTAGCTGCCATCGTAGTCTAGGCCCGTCATCGTGTACCTGAACGACGTCCCCGACGGAAATTTTCTGCATATTTTTTCCTGTCGCTTGATGATGTTGTCTAAGTTCTGTAAGGTACTCCCTCCGCCATCGTTGGTTAAAGTCATCAATGATTTTTCGTTGTAGTCTGGCCTGTTTTGTTATAGTTTGGTGATTGCTCATGTCTGTGCTGGTAATATCTGCGTTGTTGGTGTCATGATATTGCAGTGCGGTAATTCGTCTGCCATAAATCAGATGTGACGGAGTTAACGGTTCTGGATCGGAAATATCCGAGCTGACGTACGTAAGCGGCCTGTCATTAAGAACAGCTTCAATCTCCGTAACAACAGTACATAAAGTTTGGTAATTAACGTACGAACGGTTGAGAACTTTCTTAAGCGTTTCCTTGGTCAGTCCTATGAGGCGCTCCCACCAACCGCCGTACCACGGAGCTCTCTTTGGGATGAACTTCCAGTCGACTCCCCGGATGTTAAGGCTGTTATTTACTTCCGGTTCGATCTGCATCGCTTGTATCTGTCTTGAAGCTGCATTGAAGGTTGTGGCGTTGTCGGAAATTATGATTTCCGGAACCGATTTCCTGCTACAGAAACGCCTGAACGCTTGAATGAATGAGGTTGCTAAGAGATCCGGAACTACCTCAAGATGGATTGCGCGAGTAGAGGCACAAGTGAAAAGACATATATATGCCTTGGAATTCTTTCCGTCGTCCCCACGAACGTTTAACGCACCTGTGAAGTCAACTCCTGTAACTCTGAATGGTTTTGTGTCATTTACTCGGTCTTTCGGTAAGGGTGGGGCATCTGGAGCTGCATATGGTCGTCCAGAGACTCGTCTGCATATGACGCACTTCCTTAACACTGACAGCACACATCGCCGGATGGATGGAATCCAGTATTGTTGTCGCAACTGTGTAACTACGGACCCGACACCTGTATGAAGTAGACATTCATGTGTTGACTGAATAAGCATCCGTGTAAAGTAATGTTCGTGTGGTAGTAAATACGGGAATTTTGTTTCTTCGTGTACTGGTGCATTGTGTATTCTGCCACCGCATCGCACAAATCCGTCGTTATCAATGAATAACCGTAGCTGTTTCACAAGTGTTGCTGTAATCTTTCCTGATTTCATACTGTTAATCTCTTCCTTAAAAGAGTGTTGCTGAATATCACGTATCCAAAACCTCCGGGCGTTAGTGATTTCTTGTGACGTTAGATATCCGTAATTTCTGCCGTCACGTGACGTTCGTGCATTTGTTGTGAATCTTATCACGTACGCGGTGATGCGTAACAATTTATGTATCTTGCTGTAACGGCTTATGTCAATAATTCTCCTCAATCCGTTGTCGTCTGCAGAACACTGTAGCTTAGCAACGGATACTGGTTGCCCTTCGTGATCTTGATATTCTACCTCGTGATTGGACGAGACTAGGTCATTTTGCTGCACTGAACTAGAATCGGTATTCTGGATCGGCCACTGCAGATTGTTGGTTAGCCAGATTGGACCAGTCTCCCACAAAGTGCTTGTACTCAACTCTCGTGCTGAAATTCCTCTTGTTAACAAATCAGCTGGGTTGTTTTGCGTAGGACAATATCTCCAAGTGCGTTCTGCGGTCAGTTGCTTAATTTCATGCACGCGGTTTTTTACAAATCGATTTAAATTTTTCTTGCTTGACAACCAAGCAAGTACAATCTGACTGTCGGACCAAAAGCTGATCTTTGATATTTGTAATGCGGTTTGTACGTGTTTGGATAAGCGGGCACCGACAACAGCAGCCATGAGTTCGAGCTGGGGAAGGGTTAGTTGTTTTACTGGTGCTACTCTGTTCTTGGCAATCACGAGTCGACAGTCATTCTGGTTGCACACGTACACTGCTGCACCGTATGCTTGAATGCTAGCGTCTACGAACACGTGCAGTTCTGTGAGTTCTCGGTTGCTGGGATTGGTCTGTAAGTACTGTCTACTGAAATGAGTTTCTTGAATACTGTTTAAATCTGAGGAGAGTCTATTCCATTCATGTAAGTATTTCTCAGGTAGAGGACTGTCCCAGTCTGTTTTTAGTTTCCATATTTCTTGCATCATGATTTTGGCACGTACGGTAACTGGGCTCAGAAGGCCTAATGGGTCATAAATCCGTGAAGAATATTTCAGTACATCTCTTTTGGTGACAGTGTCTAGTATTGGAATATCCCGTTGTGCAAAAGTGAGCGTGTCTGACGTGGGGTCCCAATTCATGCCCAGTACTTTGCATATTTCGTCTTTATTTAGAACGTTATCGTCTGCTGCAAGTTGTCGCAAAATCTGACTGTTTGATGACCAAGATCTTAGGTTCATTCCTGCACCGGAAATGAGCTGTCTGGATTCTTTGTAATATTGAAGCAGTTCATTCTCGTCTCTGAAGCTTGACAGTACATTGTCAACATACAAATCCTGTTCGATTATTTTCGAAGCTTTTACATCCGGGTTGTTTTCAAGATGTTTGCTGATGGTAGCGCCAAGTATAAATGGTGAACACGTTGCTCCGAAAAGAACGGATCTGAATCGGTAAGTCATCAGTGGACTTTGTGGATCGTTTGGATCGCTGAGCCAAAGGAAGCGGGTGACGTCACGATCTTCTTCATGGAGTCCGATTTGAAGAAAGGCCTTTTCAATGTCGGCGGTGACGGCGAATCTGTGCATTCTGAATCTCAGCAAAATTGATGTTATGTCATTTAGTACAGGTGGTGTGGATTCGAGACAGTCATTTAAACTTGCATGATCACGGGATTGCCTGCAACTACAGTCATAAACGATCCTGATCGGGGTGGTGCTGGACTGCTTACGTACAGGATGGTGTGGTATGTAGTGTACTCTAGTTTGGGTGTTTGTGACGTCCTTGACCTTCTCAATGAACCCATTACGTTCTTGATCAGCTATAATTTTACCATATAATTGCAACATTTTCGGTTCTTGCGACAGTCTTCTTATCGTGTTTTCAGTGCGACGGTACGTGACAGTGTAGTTTGAAGGTAATGTGGGGTGTTCCTGTTTCCATGGTAACTTAGCTACGTACCTGCCATTTTCAAAGCTGATTGCAGTTTCCTTATAAAGTTGTAAATTGTCAACGGCTGTTGAATCTTGGACTTGATCTACGATTCCCATGCTTTCAAGTTTCCAAAAATGCTCTAATGAAAGTTCGTCTGCTGTGCGGGAAGATATGTTGACATTCATCACGTGATCTGTTACGTCAGAGGTGTGATCTACTACTGGTCCAGAGAGCAAATATCCTAACTTTGACTTCACGGCTGTCGGCCCGTCTCCCCTGATGACGTGGTCTTCTACTATCTTCCAGTAGTAATCTGCGCCGATTAACATTGAAATGGTGAATACGGCTTCTCCTGTCAAGTGATGGGCTAATTTTAATCCTTGTAGATATTTGTAAGTCGACACTTGCCGTATTAGTCTGTTGTGCATAGGGGTTGCTATAGTTGGTACAATAAGTACATGTATGGGGATCAGATCTTGGTCTTCCGTCACTAGAGTAACAGTTGCTGTATCCAGGTGCATGACTTTGTTGCACTGATCTCCAAACGCTGACAGCTGTATAGTTTCACGGTCTTTTCTTGGTAATTGTAGCTCATTGGCTAGCTCTTCAGTGATGAAGGAACGTTGTGCACCCTCATCTAGCAATACGTCAGCTTCTGCAAACACATTTCCGGAAGTTACTGTCGCCGTGGCAGTTTTCAACAGAACACCGGAATTCAATGGACGGGATGAAGAGTGAAAGACTGCAGCTTCAGATCGCAGTGATGTTTTTTGCGGTTGTTGTTGCTGCTGTACTGATTTGGCAGTAGTGTTACAAATGCTTGTGTGATGGCGTCTCCCACAGTTCTGGCATCTTCCACTGGACCGGCAGTTGGAAACACGGTGCGGTTTCAAGCAATTAAAACACAATTTTTTCTCTTTTACAGTCTGCATCCTAGATGCGCTATCAGCATATCTGTCACAGTCACTAGGTCTGTGGTCGCCTTCACAAAATGCACATCTCACTAAGGCTGATTCACGGGTTGGCTTACGAAGGTTGGAATGGTTTGGTGTTGGGTTCAAGTCCTTGGGTTTCGTCTTGGTCAAAAATGACGCTGTAGTGCTATAATCGCGTATATCAGGATGCAAATTTGCTGTATCTCCGGCTTCCATGATATCAAGTTCTCTGCGTATAGCTTGCCTAAGTTCGATCAATTGCCAGTTTCTGTTGCCGTGTTCACGGGCCATATTTCTCCTAATTTCAGCGGGAAGCTTGTCTATCACGATTGGTACCAGCAAATTACCGTAAGTCTCTTGATACTGGCCTAGGGATTCTAGACTTCTGATGTAAGATTCTAGTTTATCATGAAAATTTCTAAGGCTGTACAACGAATTGTTTGGAGCCGGTAATCCTAGCAAAGCTTGCATAGTAGCATGTGTTATTTTGTGCTCTTGTCCGAACCTTTCTTTTAATAAACTGATTGCGCATGCATAATTACTGTTAGTCAAAGCAAAACCCTCTATCGTTCTCAATGCTTCACCTTCTAATTGATTTTTCAAGTAGCTAAATCGTTGGACATCTGTCAAGTTTGCATTTATGTGTACTGTTGATTCGAAAGAGTCCCAAAATGTCTGCCACTGTAGTATGTTGCCATCAAATGTGGGGAGAGAAAGCTTTGGCAGTTTGTGAAACTGAGCAGAATTACTAGATGTAAATGAAACGTTACTCACAGTTTGTGCCGATGCGCGAATATTCTCACCCGATGTCGTCTGTTGTTGATCTACGCCGATATCTTGAGGTCTATGGGGACTGAGAGTGCTCGGGCCCATCTGATGTCTGTATTCGCGGAGATCTCTAAGTTGCATTTCTAGCTCCAAACTGTACTCATCTGTGTTGAAAATTTCCTGCTCAATGCCCTCGACGTCCGTCTGTGAAAGGATTTTTTCATTGAGGCTGTCTAGCGTCTTTACTTTTGTTTCAAGCATGTCGAGGATAGCGTTAAACTCGGACAGTCTGCCATTCTCTTTTGCGTCGTTGATTTTCTCTAAGTTGCGTTTGATTACACTTCTGTGACCCTCGCGGTGAGATAATAACTTCTGTAGATTCATGTTTGGTCACGGCACCAAAAATATCGTAGAGTGTAACGGTAAAAACTATAAGCGCTGAGTTCAGGTTCGATCCTTACGTTTATTATGTACTACAAAACAATAACAACAATGACGTCGACGTAAATATACGTCGACCGCGATGTGGCGCCAAGACGTCACGTATATAAATGCATACTTTCACTGACAGCCTGTAAGCATGATTTTATGAATCACCGAAAAAGCTGAAATACGACCGGGGGTCTGGGGGTAAATGGTGCAAAATCCTGCATTGTGGGCCTCTCCTGGGAGCATTTTTACTCTTGAAAAAACAACACTTTTTAAAAGCAGATTTTTTCTAACTAATGTCCATAACTAGATATTTATCGACCATTCCATTTCATAACAAATGTTCACCCCATGATATATATGGGATACTTTGATGTCCATTAAACAGCTACACCCTTAATGGATCCCCTCCCCCTATAATTGACATCTCATAACGTAACGCGCCAGTCCTCTTATGTTAAATTTTCGGATAAACGTCTGACTGGCTCGTCGTTCACTTTCCGTTCTATCCATTACCATTTCCAAATCTTTTTCAAAACTTTGTTGATGTCCTTTATATTTTCCAACAACTCTTTCAACAACTATCCCAGCCATGCATGATTATAAGTACAACCGTGGTTTGATACGCGTTTTACAATTGGTCAATGCTCTAATTTAATCCAATCATATCACTGATTACATTTCGGGAAACATTGGTAAATGTAAAAACCGGGTCCCGTAAAAAACGTGTAGTGACGCTAGACTTGCACAGCAAATGCCGGTTAGCGAATTGAATCCGAAGCGGAAAATAAAATTAAAAATAAGAATCGGGCGCGGCAAAAAGCGGAATTCGGCTAAAAAGCGGAAGAAAATCATGCCTGCTAGTGCATGACATCGGTAACGGGTTAATTTACTGATAACAGTACTGACTATAAGTACGGGGAGACTTTTTACGGCCACCACACTTCACAAATAGCGCTACTGTGAATTTCAAATGATAGTGCCTTTGAATTGACATACATATATAAAACATGCGCTCTCTCTCTCTCTCTCTCTCTCTCTCTCTCTCTCTTCCTCTCTTCTTTTTCGCTGCGTGGAGAGGCTGTGTTTTTTGAGTGTGGCGATTCCTGATATGCATATGTTGCTTTTTTTTAGCTGGGAGCGAACCCGCACCGTCACGGCGACAGCGCCTAGCCCTGCAATTCCTGCGACGCAACCGATTGAGCTAATCGGGACACCCTCCCCCCCCAAAAAATGGTTAATCGGATAGCCCTGATATGCGTAAAAATCACTGCATGACATCGGTAACGGGTAATTTACTGATAACAGTACTGACTATAAGTACGGGGAGACTTTTTACGGACACCACACTTCACAAATAGCGCTATTGTGAATTTCAAATGATAGTGCCTCTAGCTGGGAGCGAACACGCACCGTCACGGCCACAGCGCTTAGCCCTGCAATTCCTGCGACGCAACCGATTGAGCTAACCGAGACAACCCCCAAAAAGGCTGATCAGATAGCCCTGATATACGTAACAATTACTGCATGACATCGGTAACGTGAGTTACGTTCAATCTTAGCTTCAATAGCTGTCCATTACCAGGCTTTAAACAGGAAACAAAAAAAGAGCTTTTTGTCTCTAGAATGTACAAAAATTAAGTAAACAAATAAAAATAACAGCGTAGAAAGTTAGACAAAAAATCAAATTTTTTGGCAGATAGTTTTCAAAAGTAAATTAAATCTTTAAATAAACCCAACAAAAAAGTTCTGCACACAAGTGTCATTTTGCGTAATTTTAATAATTTAGAAAACAACTGGTAAAAATACTTATATTTATTCAAGATTAATTGTTTGCAGTGTTAAAAACGAAAACAGAATAGAAATCGGTTGGTAAATAACCTAGAAATATCAGTTTGAGTATGATAGGGGTCAAAAGTCAAAAGTTTCCAAATTTGCTGTATCAAGGTAGAGGTGTAAAATCTATACATCCAAAGTTTTATGTTGTTTAAAATGAAGCAATTATATGAATGCACTGTGATTACGGCAGCAGGAAGTAATCAACAGTTTATACGAAAGCAACATATGCATATCAGGAATCGCCACACTCAAAAAACACAGCCTCCCCACGCAGCGAAAAAGAAGAGAGGAAGAGAGAGAGAGCGCATGTTTTATATATGTATGTCAATTCAAATAGGACGCCACAAACAATTAATAAACAAGAGAACCTTTGGGGATACCGCCTTGGAACGGTCAGTGGCAAAACAAATTGCCACTGGGGGGTTTAAACCAGGTTCTAGGATCATTTCTAGCATCACTCAGGCTTTAATTTTATTCATTTAATTATCACACGGTCTAACTTATTAACCAAACGGTATGTCATAACAGTTTAGTGATGATTCGAACAGTTTCAATTCTGTATTTAATGATTCTAAGCACCATTTTAAATAATGGTACAAGAACAATGGTTATGCAATCCACATGCAATTTTATTTGAGCAAAACACAACTGCATTGTTTGTAATTCACATTTATTTATTTCTTACGTACACCAAGGAAAGTTTTCATTGTTAATTTGACCCGGACTACACCGGCCACCTAGACTTCTTTTTCAAGAAGACAGAGCATGCACACTACCAGTTTAGTGATTTTGCAACTTTTGTGTAGTAACCCCGATGACTTTAAAAATGAATTGCTTATAATGAACTGATCGGATTTTATTTCTGACTTTTTAACATTGTTAACTTTGAATTGCTGTTTTTTATGTATCATTTTATTGTGTTTGGTGCAATGAAAAAGATATTTAATAAAATGTCCAACTGTGCAGAACTTTTTTGGCCGAGTATAGATTAGTCATAGAAGACAAATTTGTCTGGTGAACATTTTAGTTTAGAAATATTTTATTGCATCTCAAAAAATTCTATCACAAAATACAATGATAATGTAATTTCGGAAACAAAACAAAATTTAAACGGGTCGGACAAGAAGTTCTGACAATTCTGACAATGAATCATTTGTGTGCGATGAGTGCAATGTTTTGCCACTGACTGAAACAAGGCGTTAACCCCATCGGGTTCTCATTTTCATTAATGTTTGTAGCGTCTTTTTGAAATTGATCATTGTATAAACATGCTCTCTTCTCACTAATTTGATACTGTATGGGATGGCGACGTCTACATGATGTGGTCATTCCTGATATGCATAATTCACTTCGTTTTCAGAAATGTTATTATTTATATTTGGTTTGTAATTAAACTCCATTAGGAAAAATAAAAGAAGTCTTAATTTAAAACCTGCTGACCAAACTTCAAACATATTTGTCAGAACATTTCTTAAAGGACCAAGGCCGTTACCAAAGCAGTGACCTTTTTTGTTGAGCTGATTGGTGGTTGGAGATATTTTACCAAAAAGGTGAAATATGCATATCAGGAATCGCAACATTCAGAAAAAAACAGCCTCCTCACACAGTCAAGAAGAAGAGAGGGGGAGAGAGCATGGTTAATAAAATGATCAGTTTAAAAAAAAGACACCACTAACAATAAACAAAAATGAGAACCCGCGGGATTACCGCCTTGGAACGGTCAGTGGCAAATCAAATTGCCACTGGGGGTTTAAACCAGGTTCTAGGGTGCACCATCCTTACACTTGCCCCAACAGGTTCTCAAATCACAAAACAAGTACAAGTTGTCTTGGTGAAAAAACTCCAGCCCACTTATCGGCTTAACAATGTTGCATGCAAAAGCACACAAACATATAAAACATAAGAAGCTAAGAGCATTGCAAAGCCGAAGGGGCGGGTACTCAATGATCTTACCGAGTCTAGAGCTCCTGGAGTAAAATCAGCAAGAACACGATGACAGGGATAAAAGAAACAAATCGAGCTTCTAGGTTCTTTTAAGAAAATATTTCCCAATTAACATTCATAAACTCTTAAACCCCTGCCACCGTCGTGCAACCAAAGAGGTAAGCATAATGATCAACTGTAGAAGTGTTAATCACCAGGCCTGCAGAGCGCTGTAAAATATCATGTTGGTAACCTTTCTTTCTAAATTTACAGATGGTTTTTACGAATAACCGGGAGAAATTAACACTGCTTTTTTATCTTTTTAAGTTTAAAAATTAAATCTTCATAAAAAAAACTGGCTGAGAAATACCTTGTTGCAAAAGTGATTTTAAACTGCATCTGTATTTGTATTTATAAATTAAATCTGGGTATCGGCGATAAAACTTGCAAAAGGTTTTCCTTAATTTGTGATACCGATAACCTTGTTTTAAAAGTTTTTTCTGTAATGTAAAGATTACGTTCATTGAAATCATTAACATCGTTGCAAGCTCTTGAAAAGCGAACAAGCTGTGAGATATAAACCCCATAAGATGTTGCATGGGGAACATCGCCGTCTTAAAACGGAAAATTTACTATATTAAAATTAAAATCATCTCTTTTATCATAAATTTTAGTAGTGACGTAACCATTTTCAATGGAGAGATTTAGATCGAGAAAGTTTGCTTGCTTTTCTGAAGTGTTCGCTTTATTAAGTTGTAGTTCTTTAGGATAAATCTTATTAACCAGTAATGGAAAATGGTTATTGTCTATATTTAACAAATCATCAAGGTACCTCGAGGTGTTGTTAAAAGCTGCAATTATATCATCTTGATTTTCAGTAGAAAGAGAAAACATAAAGTCTCTTTCATAACAGTATAGAAACAGATCAGCAACAAGGGTAGCACAATTAGTACCCAATGGGATGCCCACTACTTGTTTATAAATAGAGGTACCGAATCTAACATAAATATTATCCAGTAAGAAAGTTAGCGACTCTATTAGGTCTTGACAAGTCCATAAGGTAAAATTATCATTAGAACCATCTGTATAAAATGCCCTTTGTTCATTACAAGCGATGAAGGTTTTATTTTCTCTAGCAAACGTTTTTCCAATGAGACTGGTTAGTTTGTCTCTTATTAATTATGAGGGAGCGAAGTGTATAATGTTGAGAAATCATAAGTAGACAAACAGAACGCCCGAAAATTATTTGATTTAAGCTTTTTCAAAACGTCATTTGAGTTTTTAATCGACCAAAATAATTTTTTTCCAGGGGTTTCAAAAACCTTATCACAACACCTAATTACATGTTCTTTTATAGCTGTAAGACAAGATGTTAAGAGCACGGATAATTTAGTAGTAGTGCAAGACAACTTGTACTTGTGTGTTGATTTGAGAACCTGTTTGGGCATGTGTGAGGTTTGTGCACCCTAGAACCTGGTTTAAACACCCAGTGGCAATTTGATTCGCCACTGACCGTTCCAAGGCGGTTACCCCTCAGTTTCTCGTTTTTGTTAATTGTTTGTGGTGTCTTTTTAAACAAATGATCATTTTATTAACCATGCTCTCTCTCTCTCTCTCTCTCTCTCTCTCTCTCTCTCTCTCTCTCTCTCTCTCTCTCTCTCTCTCTCTCTCTCTTCTCCTTGAATGTATGGAGAGGCAGTTTTTACTTAATGTGGCATTTCCTGATATGCATATTTCACTTTTTACTTTGTTAAAAAGTGAAATATGCATATCAGGAATGGCCACATCCAGCAGACACAGCCTCCCCACACAGCCAAAGAGAGAAAAATAGAGCATGGTATTACAATAATCAGTTTCAAAATGGACACCACATATAATTAACGAAAGTGAGAACCTGAGGGGTTACCGCCTCGGAACGGTCATTGGCAAAACAATTTGCCACTGGGCGGTAACCTTAGGGGTTCTCTTTTTCGTTAATTGTTTGTGGCGTCTTATTTGAATTAACATACTTATAACAAACATGCTCTCTCTTCCTCTCTTCTTTTTCGCTGCGTGGGGAGGCTGTGTTTTATGAGTGTGGCGATTCCTGATGTTTATATTTCCCTTTTTTAACACAAAATCTAAATGAACAAGAAGCAAAACTTAATTGTAGCAGAGACAAATCTTGATAATGCTGATTATTTTATTTATCAGTGATAATTTTTTTAGACAACATTTACAGCCACCTGTAGCACAAGCATGATTGGTACACCGTACACTGTTAGAATACTCGCCTATCGCGCAGGCGGCCGTGTCGATTCACAGCCGATGCACGTCTCATTTTGACATAAAATTAATGTCAACTTCCCCAAAATGTTTATTTACTGTACCAATAGAGGATCTTCTGAACCTTTATAGCTATGTCACGTTCTTTTCATTGTGTTAACAATACAGTAAACCTTCGCTGCTAAGACCACTAATAGGACTGGCAAAAGTGGATTGTTTTGGAGAGTTAGTCTTCATATTGACGTAAAAAGCACTAACTGTATGCCTTTTTGCAATAAATTGTTAGTTGAAAACATGCTTTGATAAGTGTGAGGGGAGGGGTTCTAATCATCGTTGTGGATTTTAAGCAGGATTCTCGTGCATTTCACCACAGGCATGACTGTATATGTAAATATGTAAATTCTGTAAGCCCAAGCTTGTGCGCTCCCTATTTAGTGGTGTAGATACTGATGTTTAACATATATTCAAGTAATATTTCAGACATTCCAAAGTAACTGGACAATTGTATAAGTGAAAAAGAGGCAAAACACACAAAAAATATTAGTGGCAGAGTTATGGGTCTTGTTGGTAATGACGTAGATTTAGATGGTGCATATATATTCCAAGTTTCGAGGTGATATTTCAAAGAGTTTCAAAGTTATGGACCAAGTGCAAATTTTGCTAAAAGCAAACTTTCAGTAAAAAGTGGGCATGACTTTAAAAATATTTGGAGCATAATTATGAGTCTTGATGGCTATGGTAAAGATTTTGATGGTGAATATATATTTAAAATTTCAATGTGATATCTCAAGAAATTTCAAAGTTAAAATGAAAAAAGCGGGGGTTTTTTTGGTTAAAAATTTTTTGTGAAAATGGGCATAACTTGAAAAGTATTTGTAGCAGAGTTATGTGTTTTGTTGATGTAGATTTTTATGAGTAGTATAACAAGTTTTATGGTTGTTTTGAAGAGTTAGTCTTAATATTGACGTAAAAAGCACTAACTGTATGCCTTTTTGCAATAAATTGTTAGTTGAAAACATGCTTTGATAAGTGTGAGGGGAGGGGTTCTTATCATCGTTGTGGATTTTAAGCAGGATTCTCGTGCATTTCACCACAGGCATGACTGTATATGTAAATATGTAAATTCTGTAAGCCCAAGCTTGTGCGCTCCCTATTTAGTGGTGTAGATACTGATGTTTAACATATATTCAAGTAATATTTCAGACATTCCAAAGTAACTGGGCAATTGTTTAAGTGAAAAAGAGGCAAAACACACAAAAATATTAGTGGCAGAGTTATGGGTCTTGTTGGTAATGACGTAGATTTAGATGGTGCATATATATTCCAAGTTTTATGGTAATATCTCAAGGAGTTTCAAAGTTATTGACCAAAGTGAGTATTTTGGTTAAAGGACGCCAACGCCGACGTCGACGCCGTGGTGAGTAGGATAGCTTCCCTATTCTTTTTCGAATGTTCGAGCTAAAAGCTAGTGTTCTTGGAACCTCTAAATCGTTCGACATGCATAACAACTTTTTTTAATTTATGGTTTTTCCACTGTTTTTTTTTTAATTTATATTATTTTGGGTGATACTTACTTAAATCAAATATAGACACTGCAATTTCACAATTGTACTAGCCTTGCATTGAATAATTGCATTTCAACGCATAACTAAACTAGTATTAATTATTACATGCAGAAGTTCCGAAACATGGATATTAAGCTTATTTTTTTCATTTAATGATTGCATTTAAATTCATTTTTAGACTAGTATTAGTGATTAAATCCTTAAATATTTTTTGCACAAAGACCTTATGAAACCTATTACAACTAGACTTATCACTGAAAGCGATTAAATATCCCCATATGTGTGCTAAATACTTGAACTGGGAATACCGGTACTTATTTCTATTCTTAGTAACAGTGAACAGTGACCTTGACCCCACCAGATACATTTTCTATACCAAGTTTCGTCTTCACAGACACTACCCATATACCAAATTTCACCATAATATAACTCATTCCGAACTAAAGTTATTGAGCATGTACATTTTTTTTTTATTTTCAGTAACGGTCACCTTGATCCCACAGGTCTTACTTTCAATCGTAAAAGTCATTTTCACAGAAACCACCAATAAACGAAATTGTATTCAAGAATCTCATTCCAAGCTATACTTAACAAGTAGAAATAAAGTTTTGAAGCTGAAAAAAAAACAGTGACATTTACCCCACAGGCCCCAAAGTCAAACCAAACCTGTATCTTGTAAAAATACATATGTGCCCCAAAAAATAAAACCTATCAAGTATTTCATGAGTTATGGTCCAGAAACATTTTTTTTTCTATTTTAGGTAACAGTGACCTTGACATTGACTATACATGCCCCAAAGTCAAAATCGACCAGTTGTGATGTTACATCTATATCCCTTAAATGAATTTAATCTGTAAAGTATTGATGAGTTATCATCCGGTAACCATTTTTCAATTTTTGGAAACACTGACCTTGACATTGATCCCCACCAGCCCCAAAGTCAAGGATGACATTATTGACATGTATCTTGTGAAGTTACACCAGTGTACCAAACTTTTTTAAGATATTTAATGCATTTCAGAAGTTATAGTCTAGAAAGCCTTTTTTTTATTTTTTGGTAACAGTAACCTTGCCACGGACCCCACCAGCCCCAAAGTCAAACTTGACCTGTATCTTATGATGTTACACATATGTAACAAAATTATTTAAATCTGTCAAGCCCTTAATGAATTGTAATCCGGAAACGATTTTTCTATTTTTAGTAACAGTGACCTTGACACTGACCCCATCAGTCCCAAAATCGAACTTGATCTGCATCTTCTAATGTTACACATGTGTACCACAAATTATTTAAATCTTTCAAGCCCTTTTATGATTTATCATCCAGAAACGATTTTTCTATTTTAGTTACAGACCTTGACACAGACCCCAACAGCCCCAAAATCGAAATTGACCTGTATCTCATGATATTACACATGTGTACCAAAAAATATTTAAATCTGTCAAGCCTTTCATGAGTTATCATCCGGAAACGGCCGACCAACAGACCGACCAACAATCCTATACACCCACAAACTTTGTTTGTGAAAGTATAAGTATTATGCAAATATATTAGCTTAAAGTATATAATGACAATAATTGAACTATTATTATTAATTATTATAATTAACTATTATTATTATTATTATTATTATTATTATTATTATTATTATTATTATTATTATATTTACATTAATATTGATAAGAGTTGTATAGTGCATATACTAAAAATATATGTTTAGCTGTAAAAACGTTTATAGTTCAACTATCTCTGTAACCCTTTTAGCATGAAATCCTAAAGTTACATTATTGACAAAATAACATTTATAAATGAATAAAATGATTATACATTATACAATTTGCCAAATACATTTTTGCTCAAACCAGAAAAAACAACCCCAATATTCCGAAAAACAATTTCAGTCACAGTGCTGGTCTTATTAGTGGGGTTCACTGTGTATGTAAAAGTATGAATTCTAATAAAATCTATATTTCAACAGCATTAAACATTGTAAACGTTTGTAGTTAGAACAACTTAAAGAAATATCATTTATTCAATGAATACGAGATTATCTTTCTGTAAAAAAAACAAAACAAAAACAACAAAAAAACAAAAACAAATTAGAGCTGAAATTATCAATTATATAGTTCTCAAGCAATACTTTATTATTTGATTTAAAAAGAAACATACGAGGGGTGTTCGGAAAGTTCGTAGACTTTGTGTATATCTCCGGGTCTTTCATCGTTTTACTTTCAAATTTTGCACATGCATACCTGCCTTTGTCCATAATGTAGTCTCTTATCAAGGAGAACGAATCATTATTATGATTGGACATATTGGTAACCTTAGAAACCTAGTGAACGTATCACGGCGCAGTCCACAATTGGACATGAATTAATATGGTTTCAAGAAACGTAGACTTCATTAGCGTCAATTCTAACACGACTTGACGTTTTTCGCATTGAATTTGCTGAAAATTATTACACGATAATTCACGGCTATTACTAATTACCTGTCGGTAATTTTGAATCTCCTGTCAAACTCCGGTCTAAAAGCCTAGCGGCGTTTGAGCGATAAAAAGCAGGGGTGTGGGGGCGGCAGCCCCCATAAAAACAATTACTAGACTCAGTCACGTGAATATTCGCGTAAATTAGCGCCCGCTAAAGTGCAGTACTCCCGGAAATCGGAAATCAAGTTGAAAACTACTGAACGGTAGCTTGTCAGTTGATTATTAGGCGTTTAAATTCAATGGAGCATAAGGCCCAGTGACGGAAAAATCAGATGCATGGAGTTTTTCTTGAAAACAAGATGTAAGGCTGGTGAGAACCAACTTTTATGTGAAGTTGAATTGTGAAATGGACCTCGCAATTTTCAGTCACTCACAGAGTGAGACACACTGAGCTTAGCGTAGACCAGCCACAATTCAGTTTTGTGTAAGAGTTTTTTTGTCACTGGTCATGTTCGTCATTTAGACATGTTAGCTCATGGCAGTCGAAGATATTGTTTGTGAGAGTAAATAGCTGAAAACTGAATACGAGGTACGAGATATATTTTATTTATTCTTATAAAAACACATGGCACACGAGCATATCTACACCACAGGGGCTATGAAGACTGACCCTGTTTTATAAAATAAATTTGAAGAAACTGTCCGCCCCCCTCCCCCCCCCCCCCCCAAAAAAAAAGAGGGTCTACACTGCATAAACATAATGTTTATGTCTATTGTTTTGGTTGATAGATTGGGAACGTTATCAATATCAGTCTATTCAGACCAAATTTAAGATCGATAAGATCAAATACCATGGATTTGGTATATGGATTACAGTCAATAGGCCACAAACAAGTCAAATAGTCCACACTTTAATTATTTTGAAAAAGCTCAAATAGGCCACAAAATAAGCCACATTTTTATTTTATTATCATTGTGTTAATATGTTCTATGTCAGTTTATGATGTTTTATAAAATATTTTTCAACAAGTTGCTTCATTGACTGAACATATTGTACAAACTTTTTAACAAAGCAACATGTACTTTTTCCGGATTTTTGTCCAAGACTATCATGACTAAACAGGTGGGAAAACAATTGACAAAATGTTGCAACAAAAGAAAAGACATCATTTATGTGTCAATATGCTCTTTTGATCAATGACCTTGGTCTACAAAAGTCACTTGGTCTACACTAGCACAGAATCAAATATTGATGGTTGCAACATAAGCTGTGTATTTTGCATTGTCCAACATGGAAATTGGTTTAGAAATAAATTTATTTATTTATTAAATATGACACCTTGATTGCATTAGCACCTCTGACTTTTACTGTAAGTGTTGTAAATTGTGATCTTATATAACAATGTGACACCCTGACAAAACTGATTAAATCAACACCTTGGGTAGGTGTAGGGCACAGATTATGACAGTCACTATAACATAAATTAATTTATTTTTTGATGACAGTCCAATTTTTAAAACAAAAATGACAATCACAGATGATGTTTTTATTTGTTCTTGGGTTTCAGGATGACAAGGACAATTTTAGGTATCAATTAAACAATGATACTGGTACTATTTTTAAAAAGCTTATGTAAGTCTAAAAACAAAACTAACTCTTTACAGTGATTGTCATATACACTAGACTTACAAGTACTACGGTTAACTTGAATTGACTTGTGGCCTGTTTGACATGATATCTCCAGACACAATTTATTTTTTTTATTTTGGTCAAATACATAGCAGATTGTCCTACATGTATGGAATTACAGGTTTTATAAATTTTATAGACAATAATTTTCTCAAAGAAACTACTGATTATTACCCTTTTAATTTTAATACACAGTAAAATGAGATTTTAAATAAAAGAGAAATTTACCCTGTTACTCTATAGACATGCCTTTTTACCCATGTGAGACCAGTGTAGATCCAGATTAGCTGGCACATCCGATCAGGATCTGCACTGTTCACTTTTTGGTCAGAAATAACCTAATGATTTAACCAAGTGAGCATTGCGGATCCTAATCAGACATCACGGCTAGATGTGCTGGTTGATCTGAATCTACACAGTTCTTCCATGCCATAAAGGTGTTTACATGGAAGAAAGGGTTAATCTCCACATAATATTATCATCAGTTGGGACCAAAAAGTTTGACCAGAAAGCAGAATACATGTGTAACAAGAATAGCATCAAATATCAAGTCAGTGTTCATTTTGGGAATTAATTTTAAGTGTTCTATTATAACCATATTTTCATGTCATGTGCACATTTCAACATGATTTCATAATCAAAATATGCATGTGAGGTACATGTATAATCAAAAACAACTATTTACAAGGTGTCTGTTTTGTTTTGTTTTATTTTTGCAAATTTTGTTAAATATGCATGGTGTCACTAAATTTGCTCAGCATCAAACAGTTGTGTTTAAGAAAATAAAAACATCAAAGCTTTTATAATCATTTGAATTGTTGAAACAAAAATGTAGATTGCTGTGAAGAGGAAGAAAAATTTCTTGCCATGTCAATGAGTTTTTGGCCTCTTTAAATACATGACATGTATTTAAAATATTGTATTGTGAAAATCTGAATATAGATCTACCGGTACTTGGATCTGCTTAAGCTGGACTTTTACACAGAAAACTGGAAGTTGCACTAATAATAATACAATGATTTTTCTTGTGTATGTTTATGTTTTAGCAATTGTAACAGTATAGAAGTTTACATTTTTTAATATATGGTATTTTTTAAGAGAAATTTACCTATTTTACAGTTGTTTGCTTACATTTCTGCAATAAAAAAATACAGAATCAAGAAAATACCAACTGGAGTGAGCTTCAGAATTTAAAATTCACATTGTCCAGTATATATATTACATGTATAAAATACTTACCAGACAGAGGTCCAAAAGTGGTTATGAATAATGGTATTTTATTGCCAATTGATGTGTTCCTAGGTTTACATTTTTTCAATAATCTCTTAACATTGTTACTATACATTTTAAAAATGGACCAACAACATTTTTAATGCATGATTTGATTGGCAACCGCAATTCATATTTGTAAAGAAAATAGATATAAAGAATCATTTTGTTTCAAATCAGTTACTAAGACCTGTAAAGGAGTGTTACATATGGATAATCAGACTACATGGCATTGTACATGTTTGTGTTTAAATAATTGAGATTATTTCATCTATTTTGGCCCAATAGCTGAACTATTTTTCAACTTAAAAAAGCAATTCTATCATGCACATGAATTCAAGTAATTTGGCTCAAATATGTACCTTATTGTCATCAAATATGAACCAAATTGTCACAATATTTTTCACACAGCATCTATAGCTTCAAATTACTGTTGTTAATAACTGAAAATTCCTATGGCATTGTCATTCCTGGAGATATTTTCAAATGACTGCACAAATATGCCCCAAAATCTAGATGATGTATCACACTACAAATTGAAATCTCATTTTGGTGTTTATGTGATGTATATTAAAACAGTACATTTTAGGTCTAGATTATATTAACTTTATTCATTTACATGCATATATATACATTTGAATAGCATGGCACAATTTTGTGCAACAACAAGTTACAAATTCAAGTATAATCAAGGTAACATTTTAATAAAAAGATTTATTTTTCATAAAATAATATATTGATTTTCATGCACAATGTGACATAATAATTAGAAATTACATGTATCAATGAAGAATTCATCAATATTCAATATTGCATTAATCGAGGTAATGGAAATACTTGGGTTGTAAAATTAAAGCAAGAAGCCTTTGTGTTTTACACATTAAAAACACAAATGTTTGGTAAAAGTCAGATTGCCAGTTGTCCAGTTGAATTCAGAGATACGAGGGGCATTTATAAAGTATTAATCAGTGTGATTGTTTAACGTTAATCCGAAAGAAATTTCTACATGTTATACATGTATGGAAAGCTTAGACTCTCCTCTACAGTTACGTGCACGAGGAAACCGGGTAAAATCGTTACAGTGATTGAAATCTTCACTTGAATCGACCAAGGTCAGATACACTGCAGTTAAAATGGCAGACAAAGAGAACAAATTTCAAGATGAGCAAAGAGCTTATTGTAAAGTACGCGCATTGCTCGGCGTTGCTGCACCTGATATTAAAGCAGACTTAGACAAGGTTTATGGGGACTGTGCTCTCTCGTATTCCACGGTTAGAAGGTGGGTTCGTCTTTTTAACTCTGGTAGGGAGGATATAAAAGATGAGGCTCGTCCTGGCCGTCCAGTGACCACAATGACTGACGAAAATGTTGCCGCTGTTAAAAAAGCTGTGGAAGATGATGCCCGTTGTACAGTCGAGGAGATAAGTGATTTATGTGGCATTAATTCGTCATCGGTTTTTCAAATATTGACGGGCGCGTGAAAGCTACGCAAGGTTTGCGCCAGGTGGATACCCCACCTCCTCACTGATGATCAAAAACGCGAGCGCGTGCGAATAGCGTCCCAGCTGCTTGATACATACAAGAATGCTGACCAAAAACGCATGAATGAAATTGTGACTGGCGATGAAACGTGGGTATATTTTTATGAGCCTGACAGTAAACAAAAAAATAAGGTGTGGGTCGGTGAAAATGATGGACGGCCCCAAATTGCCCGTAGAGCTCGCACCTCAAAACGCATTATGTATGCATTATTTTTTGATTGCCAGGGAATGGTGGCTCGAATTCCTGTACCAGAAGGTAGGAGTGTTACGGGAACATTTTACCGAGATTCGGTACTTGCTGCTGTTGTATGCCACTATACTGCAGACCGTCCCCGTACCGGCGTACGCGGAATCAAGCTCCTGCATGACAACGCACCGGCCCGCAAGTCAGCGGTGGTAACGTCGTATCTTAGCGACAACAACATTGACACTTTACCACACGCTCCATATAGCCCTGATCTTGCTCCATGCGATTTTTAGTTAAATCCCTTTATTAAGAACTACATGAAAGGTCGACGTTTTGAATCTCGGCACGCCGTCGGCAGCGCGCTTTTCCAGTGTCTTAACACTATACCCAAAGAAGCATTCCGAAAAGCATTTTCTGATTGGATTAAACGCTTGGAAAAGTGCATACAAGTCAAAGGGGAATACTTCGAAGGGTTGATCTAAAAATTTAAGCAGAAATATTACGTATACAACTAAAGCGCCACACTGATTAATACTTTATAAATGCCCCTCGTAGTTAATGCAGACTTAAATTCTTCGAAAAATCACATAATTATATCGTGCATGAGTAGGCTAACAAATGTTAGACACAAATTATTTTTAATATAAATTATTAGATCCGAGATTATTAAAGCTAGAGCTCGATAAGAGGCAGTGCCTTAGTACATATTAGAATAATGTTTATTATATATATTTATATAAAATACTATAATTATTTCCGCAACTTTGCGGCAATATTAAGGTGACGTAAACGCGCCATTTTAACGACGTCACGTCATTTCCGTTGTTTACATGTTATTTCCTGGTGCAGTATCAAACCGTTGGAATGACAAATACGGTTTGAACGACGACTGGAGAGTGCTGAATGCGCGGTTGGATAGAAATGTATTCAAGTTTGTTATTCGATCTTTTTATTATTATCAGTTTTTTTAATTATGGAGATATGTAGGGAGTAAACACTAACTCCCGATCTTATAACCCATTTGCGTTTATTACGACGCGCAAAAATTGAGTTATGATTATTTCGCTTATTCAGTTAGATGTGCCGTGTTAGAATTGAAATAATCAATAGCTTCCTGTGAATTATCGCAGGATAATTCACGGGGCGTCGTTCAGCTGCGTAGATATATATCACTCGGGGCGTAGCCCCTCGTGATGTATCCTTACGCTTCTGAACTCCGCCCCGTGAATTATCCTGCGATAATTCACATGAAGCTATTGATTATTTCTTAAATAACTTGAAGAAAGAATAGCGCGAAAACGCAAGGCGATAAAGTGACATCATAATTACAGTTGATGAAAAAATCAAAACATTGACGCCATTGTAACGGAAATCATAGCAGTTTCTTAACAGTCTGTGACATTTCATGCTGAAAAGTAACAGTTATGACGTCCACAGGACTGGTGACGTTGAATGAAGTAGTGTTGTGAAATAATGTGTTGCTCTAAAAAAAATCACCCACAGATACGTTGAAAATGAGTCAATCAACCAGAAAATAGGTAAAATACTGTCAAGTATTTGTATTTGTGTACAAGTGGCACTCGCGTTTTAAAAGATGAAGAGAGTCTATCCAGGACGATCCTAGTAGCGGCCGACCGTCCATCGTAGTTTGTTCCATTAAAGGTCGTGTCAAATCTTTAGTTAATATAGACAGAAAAACATCTTTAACGCTTTACCCAAGGGGCTAGCTGTTTCGTCTTCTTCGGTTCATGGAGTGATAACAAATGAACTTGGAATGTCTAAAGTAATATTGACTTAAATGACGCATGAGATATAAGCGACGTCATATTGGTGTTGACGTGCCCCGGGTTTGAAATACACGCACATTTGTAATTTGCATAGTTTTAGTGTCTCTATGTTAATCTTGCTGAATCTTCGAGAGAATAAAGAAACTACTAAAATGTACGTATGTCTGTTTTAAGTCTGCGAACAGAAATACTTTTTGTTTTATAATAAAATTCCATGAACTTCACCCCTCGTATAACCAAAGAAAATGAAATTGTTCTGAATGAAACACTAGTCAGTGGACTTTTTTTTTCAATGTAAGCATTTAAATCTTTGTAACTAAAATTTAATATTTTCCAACAAAACAATGAATAGAGGTCTTTCACATTGTTGTGCGCATGCGTCGTACGCCACGTTAGGTGCGGAAAATATTGGTTTTATCCTAAACCGACAAGTGAGGGGGCATTTAACTGTGTCATTGCTAACAGAATGAACAGACTTGATCACGGTGTCGTCTTAAAGCTAATGAAAAATTATAATAATAATTATAATAAAGCATAATAAATTCGAATTTTAGAATTTCCGAATATAATAGGCTTAAAACGTCTGGTCGGCAAGATTTGACTGTGAAAAGCGTAAAACAATCAAAGACGTGGTTGCCACTTTGAATCGGGAAGTCTTATATGAAGACAAATACATTGTGGATTACACGTTACTGTATATTTTCCACAGACACATATATAAGCGTATCGAGTTTTTCTGACAAAATGCGTTTACTTCAAGAAATATATTTTATGTTACATGATCTCTCTAAATTGGAGGTAAACGGATGAATGCAGCAATGTATTGTCGTTGTATTCAACGCCCGTTAAGCTTATTAAGTTATTCATGCTATTATAAACTTCCTTTTTCATATAAAATCGTAAGCCATAGTCAATAGACATTAGTTTAAGTCGCATTTCATTATCTACGTGTTACGGAAATGATGTAGAAAGAAGATAAAATGTCCGCAAACCTCCAAAATCTCAGGATTTTATCTGAAATCTCCGGACCGCAAGGTTCTTCTCCGGATCTAAGGATTTTCAGGCAAAATCTCAGGATTTAAAACTATTGAAAAGGATAATTAATGAAACATAAATTTAACTGAATTTAGAATGGGTTTTACAATTATATTAATTAATATTAAGAAACTTGGTCTTGGTCACGGCTCAAAAATTTCCTGTTTATTGAGAGATTACGTGATTGTGACACGCTGCCTCGGGCACACATGTACACAACAGCTAAGTGTCATAAAACTAAACTCG
Organism: Corbicula japonica; assembly: GCA_038501625.1. Classification (NCBI taxonomy): domain Eukaryota; kingdom Metazoa; phylum Mollusca; class Bivalvia; order Venerida; family Cyrenidae; genus Corbicula; species Corbicula japonica. The sequence goes on along the minus strand of JAZAYU010000552.1, from coordinate 136,916 downwards.
GACCTGAATATCGCAGTCCCATTCATTTGTTTTGGTCCATGGTCATTTTGATTTTAAACAGAAATGAAAATATTATAATAGTTTTTATAAAAAAAAAACTCTCTGGATTTTTTTAATAGGTTTTGGTTGGCCTGCCGTCCGGCAATATTCGTTTGGTTCAATTAATTTAACGATTTCTCGGGTTGTAGCTAGAATCATCCTATTTTGTAAATACGTAATATAATTTCTCAAAAGCAAAAAACGCAAAACACATATCAACCTAGTCGCCGACGAGCTACATAAGAATATAATTATGTCTCATTCCACTATAAATTATAGGGTTACAAAAAATGCCGTAAAACGGTAAAATGTCCGATAATGTTCGTCTGAATTGTCAATTATACAGATTTTTTTAGTAAACACAATTCACGTGAGTATTTTCATAAAAAAAACAAATCCGTTGGATACTCGTGTCCTGAAATACCGCTATAAATAATGTTTAAAATGCGCATAAACTTTCTAGATGTGCTTGTAAATGATCATAACGTTTTTTTTTCATTCTTCATTGTTTGACTGAACTTACTTATTTATAAATTTGAAATGATTAATCAACATTTTCTTAATTTCTTTAATCACTTAGTCATATTAACAATAGTAAACGATGCCCCTCGCGTGCATTTACCGACTAAATATGCTCTTCAATTTTAGAGAGCGCTAAGGGGAGGTAACAATGTGAAAGAACTCTATTGCAACAAGAAATGTGATATTGTTTTAAAAATTATATCAGTTGTCTGCATTTGTTCTTATTTCATTTTATGACTTTTGGTGATAATTAATGTTAGATCATTTGCGTTTACTGTAATGCTAAATTGAGCGGCCTATAATTAGTGTGCATGTAACACTATGCATGGTCACACTCACGCACAGCATGTTAAGACACCATAAACAATTGACGAAAACGAGAACCCTCGGAGTTACCCCCTTGGAACGGTCAGTGGCAAAACAATTTGCCACTGGGGGTTTACGTCAGGTTATCATATGAACAAATAAGGAATATAAGCTACAATACACACATGTTAAGACATATTGAATAGTCCGCTGATCATTAATCATAAAAGTTTAACAAATTTTCCATTTCAAAATGTATTAATTTTCAACAAAAACAAAGTCAACATGATAAAAAATATTTTAAGTCAATTTTTATAGCGTTAGTCACATAGTAAAAATTACAGATAACAGATCCTAAAATGTACTGATTGTCAAAAATTTTGTCAAAATTCGGTCCTGTTAAGTCATATATGTAGCAGTACAATGAATATTAATCACAACTGAGACATTGAACTATTGCCGCTTGAACTGTAAATATGCAGCTCTAAACTTTCTTAATGTAATTATTCATAAATGACTGATTGGGGATTTGATATTATAGAATCACAACAGATTCTTCAAAATGGCGGATCAGTATATAGTATATACATGTAAAATACATACCAGCGAAAGAGACGCCGCGAAAAAATCATCAAAGAGACCACTAAAATTATTGATATCGTAGTTAATACCACAAGCAACACTATTTTCGGCGGTGGAGATGCATCATACGTTTTACCTGAAATAAACGAAATACGAGAACTACAGACATTAAATACATTTATATAAATACAAGCAAAACATTTATATCAGTGAATATTCCGAGTAACAGACTTTTCAGTGATCTTTTCCTAAAAGTAGGTTTCAAGTTAAAATTTTTTGTAATAGTTTTTCTGATTCCATAACAAATTTTAGTGTACAATGTGTATTAATCCTTAAAACTAATGTGAAAACAAATCAGTTTTTGACCTAACACTCATGTGAAACTGTATTAAGGATACTTTTTTAACGATGTCAATTTTCAAATTTTCAGACAGGTTTATAACACAAAAAAACTAGTTAATTTTGCCAGAAAAAAGAAACTCAAATAAAACTTAAACTCACTGCTGGAAATGGATTCGAATCCAGCAGACTCTCAGTTCATATGTCACAATCAAATTTTCACACCTCACACCTCCGTGTCGACTTAATCCAACTACTACAATCATTATTAGCAAAGTTTGTTATGTTACGGCTCTGAATCAAGGCGTTATCAAAAATATTTGTGCATGACTTGTCAGATAGAGACGAGCTCCCTTACGTGTTCAGAATACGTGGTATTGTCTTAAATGGTACCATACCTCAGAAACGAACCCGTACCGTACGCTGACGTAGCCTATCCATGTAACTCCATGCATGCTACCGACTGAGCTACCGACTGAGCTAGCCGGAACAGCTTACCCTGACAAACGTAAATATCATTACAAAACATCAGTAACCGAGTACTTTTTACTGATATCAGTACTGACTAAATGTAAACGGAGACTCTGTACGTCCGTCACACTGCACAATTAGCTTTATTTTGTATTTCAAATAATATTGCTCATACCTGGGAGTCGTACCCATACGGAGACATCGCCTAGTCGTGTAACTCCGATCACGATACCGAAAGAGCTAGCACCCACCCACCCATCCACCCCCACCCACAAAAAGAAAGAGAGGTTGAGAGGCCAATCTGATAAACGAGAATATCATTACATGAATTGCAAATGCTATTGCCCATATCTGTCTGGGAATCGAAGCGAAAGCACCTAGCCACGTAACTGAACACGCTACCGATTATGAGCAAGCCGGGACAATCCCGTATAAAGGGTTGAGCGGCTTACCCTGATAAATCATCACCACATCTTAACTGATTATTTACTAATAAAGGGGAGAGAACTAGTTCCTCTCGATGTTCACTTACTGAAGCTCTCATCTAAGAAAGGTAGAGCTAGTAACTGCCGTAACATTTAGAACAAGTGTTCCACGTTATTATCTTCTTCATTTCTCCATTATTTCTTACTTCATTGACAGTACGTCTCGTAATTCTCATAAGCTATTTCATTTTCAAGTTCCAAAGCTCAGCTGAAATAAGGTTCTTGTTCCATTCTATGATTTTTTGTCAACAAGTCCTACAACTCTTCTTAAACATTTAAATGTGAAAATGTGTATATTATTTCAGACCATTGGTAAATACCTTACTTATTACTAAGATTAAGTACCTTACTTATTACTCAGATAATAACTGCCCTTCTAAACAAGTGAAAACACACACACACACACACACACACACACACACGCACGCACGCACGCACGCACGCACGCACGCACGCACGCGCGCGCGCACACACACACACGCACGCACCTACGCACGCACGCACGCGCACGCACGCACGCACGAAAATATATATACTACTTACCTGCTGATGTTGTGTTTTCGGACGTAAATACCATTGATAAAGTGTAATTATCAGTCCCCAGACTATACCGATCCTCGCTTACCGTATAATTTACTGTAAAAAAGGCAGTTATTTTAGTAACAATACATGTGTACGTGTTCAAATATACAACTTATATATAATATACAACTCCAGTTTCCTTGTTCTGGAATTGTTACTGTAAGAAGAAAATATATTTATTAATACTGATGATCATTGATCACGCATCCCCTTTTTCATATATTTAGATGAGACAAAACATAGAGGCGATTGTTGTTTTATATTAAAATAAATAAATAAATAAATATACCAGTAGAGGAGTTGACTGCCATGCTTCGTAAGTGCTATAGAAACTCTGCCTGTAGCGGTTCAGCCTTGTTTAACCTATCAATATAAAAAAAGAATAGGAATCATTCATCTGATTTCCGTAATGGTTCTTTTTGTTTTGTTTTTATTGTGTTGTTTTGTTTTTATTGTTGCTTTTTGTTTTGTAAAAAGCTAAAATGAAATAGCTGTATTATTAAATACGAAGATACAATCTGAAAGGAAATTATTGAGGCACTTAGATGGTTGTTATCTACATTGTCTGAAGCGGCGACATGTCTTTATACATTTGGTATTATATGACTGATGAATTATTCTTTTTACATTTATTTACAGGCTCTTGTTATGAACGTTACTAATTGTTAACAAACAAACACTATATTTATATTTGCTTATTATCAAACTTGCATAAACAACACAACTATTCATGTAATAATCATCAGTAAAAAGCATTTATCTTGGCGACATTTCCATTCGTTTTTAAAAGAGGGCATTTAGAAAAAAAGTGAAATATGCATATCAGGGATGGCCACATCCAGCAGACAAAGCCTCCCCACACAGCCAAACAGTAGAGAGGAAAAGAGAGCATGGTATTACAATAATCAATTTCAATATGGACGCCACAAACAATTAACGAAAGTGAAAACACAAGGGGTTACCGCCTTGGAACACTAAGTGGCAAAACAGTTTGCTACTGGGGGTTTAAACTAGGTTCTAGGGTGCACCAACCTCACACCTTAGGCATAAATATGACAAAATTAAAAACAAGAAAGAGCCACGTGATGCAAAACTCATGATGAATGACCCAGTCAATGACTTCTGTTTAACTTCATTATAGGATGAACATGCAATACTGTTACATTTTCCTGCTACCTGTTTGTTCGTAAGCTAACTTGTTAGGGGTGAGGTGTGGTGAGGTGTGGTAAGTGTGTGGTTGGTGCACACAAAAACCTGGTTTAAAGCCCCCCCCAACCCCCCCCCCCCCCCCCCCCCCCCCCTAGTGGCAAATTGGATTCGTATTGGATTCGTTGGTTGTGCTTGCTATCTATAAAAATGATCTGTGATTAACCGATGCTGTCTTTTCCTCTCTGCGTTCTCTCTCTGTGCTCTTTAAGTTACAATGAAATATGATGTAACACTATGGAGGTTCAAAATTATTTTATACCTTTTTTCAAATGTCTAAAAATGCTGTTTATTTAAATCCGCCAAAAAATAAAATGTGCAGTTTGTAACTTATTTCTATATTTATTTTTTTATTTCTGACCAGCTTTTGTACTTAATAATCAGTAACCATTTTTCCAATAATGCACTTCATTAATTTTTTTTTAAATGCAGTTCATGGAGTTATTTAAGAAAGAGGAAAGTTAGGCCAATCTAAGAATGTACTTAAGGGATTTTCTGCTGTCCGACTTGGAAGTTATTTCCTGGTAAATTTTGCCTTATTTGTTGACAGTCAAACCTGTCTTTGACTAAAGTTGTCTGCATTATTTTGTATTAGAAAACAAAGATCAGGATTTGGTTAACCAATTAAAAAAACGAATTTTGAAATGATAGTGTCTCTAGCTGGGAGCGAACCCGCACCGTCACGGCGACAGCGCCTAGCCATGCAATTCCTACGACCTAACCAACTGAGCTAACCGGGACAGCGCCAAAAAACGTTGATCGGATAGCCCTGATATACGTAACAATCACTGCATGACATCGGTAACAGGTTAATTTACTGATAACAGTACTGACTAAATGTACGGGGAGACTTTTTACGGCCGCCACACTGCACAAATAGCGCTACTGTGAATTTCAAATGATAGTGTCTCTAGCTGGGAGCGAACCCGCACCGTCACGGCGACAGCGCCTAGCCATGCAATTCCTGCGACGTAACCAACTGAGCTAACCGGGGGGAAATTTCTAGAAACAGTTGAGATATTGCCGATTTACTATAACCCTGTTATGTAGAAAAAAGTAAAGGGCAGCACATAAGAAAACCTGTTTGAAGATGATTATATTAAATTACGTTTTTCTCGCGCTTAAACATATACATTATATTTTTCAAAGCTCTGTTTAAAAACATAATAATGTATAGATAAAAGCCCAAATCAAACTATACATTTTTGTTGGTTTTTTTGTTTTTGTTTTTTTGTTTTCATAGACAAAATATTGATAAATATCATGCAAATTGCAATTCACCGGAAGGTAAGCTCAGAATAGTATTACTTAGTAAAATCTTCAAATAATGTTTTTCAGGTTTTTTATATTTATTTTAGATTATTTTAAAATTATAGGTTTCTTTTACAGTATCTGTCAACACTTTTTTAATATTATTTTTTTAAATTGATGAACTTGAAAATGAAATGTATTTAAGCACTTATAATCTGTCGAATAGATCTTCAGCATTTATTATAGCTATTTTTGTTATTTTATTAAAGAATTGTACAAGTTAAGAACAAGCTTCCATTATTGTATACTTTAGAAACACAAGTCCATAAGCGATAGGTTTACCAGATCTGAACACTATTACAAAGCCATTGTGTACAAATTATGTTGTTTCATTGGTTGTTTAGTTGTTCTGTTTTTACAATATTTAAAAATTTTGCAACTTAAGTCAGTTGTCTTTGGACCTCCCTTAAAATATATTTTAAATTGGATAACCAATTTATTGATTGTAGAATTTCCGCAAGTATGACATTCAATACTGTTAAATTGGATAACATAACTGAACTGTGTTTAATGCTGGACGACGAGAACTTTCTTTTTTTCTTGGTTTCAAAAAAAACATATAAGTGGAAAAACGCTGTATTTTTTTAAATCCATGTGTTGTTTTCCATTTAACAATTTATTAATTATTAACAGACTTTTAATGAAATAAAACATCTACTAAATAACAAAGCGCATCGCATCTAACCTTTCAAATTCACATCGTATTAATAGCAATATCTATGAACCTCACTACCACCAAAAGATAATGCTCTGGTTCAAAATCCTAATATAATGAATTTGTAACGGCTTGAACGGAAGATCTTAAAAGCAGATTGGTATCGGATTAACAGGGCAAAGTCAGTCTTGGAATTGACTTCCAACATTTTCCATTTGTTTGCTTCGCTGTCGGTGTTGTTGATGATTTTTACTCAATGTAATTTTTTCTAGTGAGTTGGTTTTTCCGCTAACGCGGAATCCCATGTCGTTCTAATAATAGAATTTTTACCTTGTGGAAACCCAATAATGAAATCAGTGTTTGAATTTGTACTTTTAACATTTTATTACTCCTAAAACATAAATAAATAGAAATATGATTGCAATAATTGCACTGCTTCACTTTTTAACGATATATGTATCCTAAAGAAATGGTCAAACAAAATCCTGTTTCGATATTATTTATAACTCGTTTACACGTGGGTTAAATATTTGAGGCAGCAAGAGTTTTAAAATTAGTATTCATTGTATTGTTAAAATATAGAAGAAATACTCACTAAAAGGGCTTAACTCCTTTAATGCGCACTTGCTTAAAGGTAAGACTATGGTTATAGAACCGATCAGGCCCGTAAATAATTGACCTTATTGTATAGAGGCAATCCGATTCTTTCTACATTGGCAATCCGTTACAGTTTTGTGTATACGTCATCGCGATGTTGTTGTTCTTCTTGTTGTTGTCGTCGTATTTTCCCTGGAGGTTATACACTACTAATTCAATTTCCATAGACTTCCATTATAACCTTTTATCAATTTATGAATCTTTTTTTTATTACTTTTTATTCTCTAAGTACATAGATAACACAATATGCAAAAGAAATCATAATTCATATGCAATTAGAATTAGTTTTCTACAATATTTGAGAAGATGCAATCTTTATCTATAGTCAGTATAGAAGTACTTCAAGTTTTTCTTTAATAAGAGATTTGTGTCTTTCTGTGTTCTAGCATTGATTGTTTGTATAAAACAAGTAAATTTTAAGTATTAAGATTGATAAAATTATTCCATTTTGCGTGGAAAACCTGCAGTCTGTCTCTAAAAAACTTGCAATGTGTTGTTCAACCTTAATTCTTTGATCTAGGTAGGTAATGAAATGTTCAATTGGTTGTCTGGTTTTGTTATATTTGTTTTTCGAAATAAAGTATTTTGATAGTAAGATAATAAAATTAAGAAGCGATGTATTATAGTTAACCAGATCTTTTGTGATCCCAAATGTAATTAATGTTTAGTCTATCTTGACTTGTAAGGTTTTTGTTTGTAAGAAAGACATCAGGTCCATCCAAAATTTTTGAACGCATTGGCATTCCCAAAATAGATGCTTCACTGTTTCGGTTGACATTAAACAAAAATCGCATATGGTTGACTCTGTAAGTTTACATTTATAAAGGAACGTGTTGCTTGGCACAATTTTCTATAGATACTTATATTGATATTCTCTAAGTTTTGTATCGATTGTACATTTTAACGGAATAATAAATATTTGTTTCCAATTGAATGTCATATCAAATTCATTTTTCCATTTTTCAAGTTTTGTTTCTACGGGGTTTTCTTTAATATTTGTATGTTATATATTAGTCGAGTAACCTTTGTATTTGCTGTTATTCTGTTTATCAAATAATCTATATTCTGTCTTGGTGGCTGTAGATTTATAAGTTCCGATTTCCACCGTTTTTGAATTGTATTCTTAATTTTATAGTATTTAAGAAAATCTCCGGCATTTAGATTAAATTTTGTTTTTAGTTGTTCGAACGTGAACATGATTTTGGTGTCAAAATCAAAAATATGCCCTATGTTTATTATGCCTTTCCGAAACCACTGTTTGTAAAAAAAACAGTTGATTGCCAGTTTTAATCCTACTATTGTTCCAAAGAATCTCTTCACTAATAGTGAATTGAGTTAAGTCAAAGTTGACTGTGCTCCAAGCGTATATTATATTTTTAAAAAAAATAAATTTAATATCGAGGGCTTTAACATCTTTTCTTTCAATATTAGATTTAAAAACCAGCATACCACCATATCTTATCAATTCATTTAAGTAAAGGTGTTTCCATTTTGCCTCGTTGCCATAAAGAAGTCTTTTTACCCAGCTAGCTTTCAATGAATTCAATGATGATTCTATGTCAATCATTTTAGACCCCCATCCTCGTAGTTTTGAATAATGGTATTTCTCGAAATCTTATCGGGTTTGTGATCCCATAAAAATTGAAACATCATGTTTCTTATGTCATTGATCATAGTAAGAGGTGGGTTGCTTAAAACTGTTAAGGGATATATTAGTTTAGGCCAAGCAAACGTTTTGAGGACTGTAATTTTCCCATAAAGTGAAATTTTCCATTTTTTCCAAAAATGTAAAGTGTGTGAGAAGGCTTCTATTTTTGGTTTGATATTTAATTCTATAAGCTTTTTATTGTCATTCGTAAAAATAATACCAAGAGTGGAAGCAATTTCAGAATTCTAATTAAAATTTTTGTTGGGAGGGTACGCTAAGTTAACAGAACGCATTGAGCCTAGTTTTAACACTGTGCATTTTGATTCATTTAAACATAACCATGACACTAAACTGAATTTGTCAATGGTATCAATTAGATTTTCAAAAGAGTTTTTGTACCATTTACAAAGAAACTAGCATCGTCTGCGAAAAGTGTTTGTTTAAAATGGGTATTTTTTATCGTAATACCTCTTATATTCGGATTGTTTTCAATAGAGTGAGAAAAGTTCAACACAGAGAATAAACAGATAAGGAGAAAGCGGACATCCCTGTCTAACACCTCTTTTAACACTAAAAAATTCTGACATATGACCGTTATTAATAATAGACCCCTTTGCATCACTGTAAAATAATTCTATCCATTGAACAAGGGATTCTCCGAAATTAAAGTACCTTAGACATTTAAACATGAAGTTGTTATCTAAGCTGTCGAAAGCTTTCTTGTAATCTGCAAAGAAAATTAAACCATCTTCATTTTCATCGTTTTCATCGTTTACTTTGTTAATAACTTTATTTATTATTCTTATATTTTCACCGATATATCTTCCTTTTATAAATCCAGTTTGATCAGTACTTATTAGTTTTTCTAAAACTCTTTTTTTCTGTTTGCAATTGCTTTTGCGGAAATCTTATAATCTATATTCAATTTATGAATCTACTATTGGGTCAAGCCCTTAAAATCATACAATTCTCAAGAGAACCAACCTAGAAACGCCATAAAATACCAATTCCACCATAGCATGACCAATAAACTTTTCGGCATTTTAGCCAGAAGTATCACCCCAGTCTCTGCGGAAATTTTGTTTACATTCTGTCAAAAATGATAGCTATTTTTTTAAAGTTGAATTTCACTTTTTTTTCATTATCAATTTCATATTATTTGTATTCAAACAAGCAAATTCGTTGAATTTATATCCCCCGCCGAATACTGGTTGTTACTAACACAACAGCTGAAGACATAGGGCTTTATTTAGATATTTATCATGGATGTCAAAAAAGGTTAAAAAAAAAACTTCAGATATTAAAAAAACACATAATATAAAAATAAGACTAAAAGTCTTCATAGTGTCGAATTGAAGAACACAGTAGTAAAAATATAGCGCTTTATTTAATATAAATCCATGCAGAAGTTGCATAGAAGTGGCATGGAAACGAATACTAATCTATATGCATAGTGCATAACTTATCAAAGGGCCATAACTGTGTTAAACAGTCAGACCAGAACAAGACAACAATATGGGCATCTTGTCTTGGTATTGATGGTTTCCATAGATTCCTGCCGAGAAATAGCAAGGAAATAAATACTGCTCTACATGCAAAATGCATAATTTATCAAAGGGCCATAACTCTGTATTAAAGGATCTGACTAAAACAAGATGACAATATGCGCGTCTCCTTTTTGTATTGATGGTTCCCAAAAAGTTTCATTAAAATCCACCCAGTAGTTGCAGAGAAATAGTGCGGAAACAAATTCTGCTCTATATGCATAATACATTAGTTATCAAAGGGCAATAACTCTGTGTTAAACAGTCTGACCGGAACAAGATGACAAAATGTGCATCTCATCTCAGTATTGATGTTTCCCAGAAAGTTTCATTTCAATCCATCAAGAACTTGCAAAGAAATAGAGCGGAAACAAAAACAGCTCTATATGCATCATACATAAGTTATCAAAGGACAGTAACTCTGTGTTACAGTCCAACTGGAACAAGATAACAATATACACATCTGTTATGGTTCTCAGAAAGATTAATTGAAATCCATCCAGTATTTGCAGAGAAATAGGGAAAACGAATACTGCTCTATAATATGCATAATGCATTAGTTATCAAAGGACCATAACCCTGTGTTAAATAGTCTGACGGGAACAAGAGGGTGATATGCGCATTTCCTCTTGGTATAGATGGTTTCCAGAAAGTGTTTCATTGAAATCCATCCAAAAGTTGCACGGAAACAAATACTGCTCTATATGCATAATGCATAAATTATCAAAGAGCCATAACTCTGTAATAAACAGTCTGACCGGAACAAGACAATGATATGCGCAGCTCTTCTTGGTATTGATGGTTTCAAGAAAGTGTCATTGAATTCCATTCAGTAGTTGCAGAGAAATAGCTGGGAAATGAATACTGCTCTATATGCATAATGCATAAGTTATCAAAGGGCCGTAAGTCAGTGTTAAACGGTCTGACCAGAACAAGACGATGATATGCGCATCTCCTCTTGGTATTGATGGTTCTCAGAAAGATTTATTGAAATCCATCCAGTAGTTGCAGAGAAATAGTGCAGAAATGAATACTACTCTATATGCATAAAACATAAGTTATCAAAGGGCAATAACTCTGTGTTAAACAGTCTGACTGGAACAAGACGATGACATGCGCATGTCTTCTTTGTATTGATGGTTTTCAGAAAGTTTCATTGAAATACATTCAGTAGTTGCAGAGAAATAGCAAGGAAATGAATACTGCTCTATATACATAATGCATAAGTTATCAAAGGGCCGTAACTCTGTGTTCAACAGTCTGACTGGAACAAGACGACAACATGCGCATCTCCTCTCGGCATTGATGGTTCTCAGAAAGATTCATTGAAATCCATCTGGTAGTTGTAGAGAAATGGCACGGAAATGAATACTGCACTATATGCATAATGCATAAGTTATCAAAGGGCAATAACCCTGTGTTAAATAGTCTGATGTCAACAAGACGACGATATGCGCATCTCCTCTTGGTATAGATGGTTTTCAGCAAGTTTCATTGAAATCCATACGGTAGTTGCAGAGAAATAGCGCGGAAACAAACACTGCTCTATATACATAATGCATAGTTTATCAAAGGGCCATAACTCTGTGTTAAATGGTCTGACCGGAACAAGACGATGATATGCGCATCTCCTCTTGGTACTGATGGTTCCCACCAAGTTTCATTGAAATCCATACAATAGTTGCAGAGAAATAGCGCGGAAGTGAATACTACTCTATATGCATAAAACATAAGTTATCAAAGGGCAATAACTCTATGTTTAACAGTCTGACTGGAACAAGACGATGACATGCGCATCTCTTCTTGGTATTGATGGTTTTCAGAAAGTTTCATTGAAATACATTCAGTAGTTGCAGAGAAATAGCAAGGAAATGAATACTGCTCTATATGCATAATGCATAAGTTATCATAGGGCCGTAACTCTGTGTTCAACAGGCTGACTGGAACAAGACGACAACATGCGCATCTCCTCTCGGTATTGATGGTTCTCATAAAGATTCATTGAAAACCATCTGGTAGTTGCAGAGAAATGGCACGGAAATGAATACTGCACTATATGCATAATGCATAAATTATCAAAGGGCAATAACCCTGTGTTAAATAGTCTGATGTCTACAAGACGACGATATGCGCATCTCCTCTTGGTATTGATGGTTTTCAGCAAGTTTCATTGAAATCCATACGGTAGTTGCAGAGAAATAGCGCGGAAACAAACACTGCTCTATATACATAATGCATAGTTTATCAAAGGGCCATAACTCTGTGTTAAATGGTCTGACCGGAACAAGACGACGATATGCGCATCTCCTCTTGGTACTGATGGTTCCCACCAAGTTTCATTGAAATCCATACAGTAGTTGCAGAGAAATAGCGCGGAAACGAATACTGCTCTATATACATAATGCATAGGTTATCAAAGGGCCATAACTCTGTGTTAAATGGTCTGACCGGAACAAGACGACGATATGCGCATCTCCTCTTGGTACTGATGGTTGCCACCAAATTTCGTTGAAATCCATCCAGTGGTTGCGGAGAAATAGCGCGGAAACGAAATTCGGACGGACAGCGTGACGACGTGACACCATGACACCGTGACGACGTGACACCGTGACGGACGGACAACGCCAAAACAATATCCCCCTTCCGATTTCATCGGCGGGGGATAATTACTACAAAATCATTATATTTTCTCAAAATAATGTGGTTTTTTTTAATATTTATTTTCATTTTCTATCAATCAGGCTTGACTTCCTGTAACTAGTCCGCAAATTCCTGCACACAATTATTTAGAGGCCTGATCACCAATATTTAGTGGTGTATAACCAGTGGAGAACCGCGAATAAGACTGTATCTTATGTCTTCTGTTTACAACCAATAAAACAGTAAATCCATCACCGCAAAATCAATTTATTCAAATTACATATTATTTGCATGTGAATCTAATTATTATAATTATTAGAATGGTATCTGGTCAACTCGTACCTAAGTTAACTCGTACCTAAGTCAACTCGTACCCTTTTTTGGTCAACTCGTACCTTACCTTTGATCAACTCGTACCTACCTTAGTCAACTTGTACCCTTTTTGGTTAACTCCTTCCAAAAATAAATATAAAAAAAGAGTTTAATTAATGTTGCAGTGGAATTAATTTACTATATACTTTTTCAGGATAGATATGCACCAAAAGTGACCAATAGAACAGAAAAAAGCTAGACCTAAAAATCTATAAAATTCTTTTTACCTGATGGATAATGGACCCTAAATCGATACGAATTTATATTACATTGTCAAAGAAATAAACACACATAATTAAGATAATTTGACAAGTAGGGCCTTGGTCGCTACTGATATGTGTGAATCTAAATAAAGTGTTGAACAGCGTATTTAATCAGATAAATACAAAATGGAAAGGAAAAGGGTAAAAGACAAGTACTAGTACTCGGCAACAGAACAGTAAGGTAACTGATCTGAGACCTAAGCTTACCATGGGTCGGACCAAACCACCCCGTGGGATGCTTATATCCTCTATTTGGCTTCATCGCAAGACTGGGTTGAGACCCTGTAGAGCCCTGACCAGACGGCACAGGACTTATTCACCTATCCGAACCAGACGGCATAGGATAAAGTTATACAACCGCAGGAGGGTTTTCTGCTTGCTTCCGCTTGCAAGGCTGGACTGTATTTGGTAATGCAACCGTTGCCTGCATCCAGACTTCTGGACTCTGAAATCTCTGTTATCAGGTTAAAGTTAAACTTATTAACTGTCGTGTTGTGGACTTCCGCCTGACTGATTTTTTTACTTTATCACGCTTCCAGTAGACAGTCGTACCCCTGAGCTTGTGGTTCCCCAAAGCACATCTAGGTTAATCCTGGAGTGACCAACAACAGGATACGAAGGTTGAACAGCCTTGGTCACCAACGGCACTGCGTCGTCTACAGCCTCGAAAAAGGATCCCCAATTTTCATGGGCTTTAGCATAGTTTTACAACCTTCACAGGATAAGTCCTCCAGTCGCACTCCGGCAGCAAATGCCATGCACTGACCTTCAGTTGCCGGCGGTCGGAACAGTTCGTCAGCATTTCCATGCTCACGACCCGCACGATGTTTCAACACCATGTTAAACCGAGATAGCTCCTTCGACCATCTCGCCAACTGACCCTGAGGTTCATGAAATCTCATCAACCATCTTAGACACGAGTGATCTGTCCTTACAACAAACTTCCTATTGGTTTAGCACATGTAGGTACAGGTGCCTTCAAACCAAACTCCATCCGTACATGCTCAAAGAGACGCTACTTGGTGATGAAAGCAGTCTTTTTCTAATCTTCCTCCCTGATTCGCATCTGTCAATATGCCGAGTTGGCATACAGTTTGGAGACCGTCTACCAGCAATAATGGAAATACATTGATTGTAACCTAATTCAACGCTCTGTAGTCGACACTCCACCTCACCCACAGATGCCTAGTCTGAGGTAGACTATTGCATTACACCGGCTTCCAGCATTTTCTGCAAATTTATGAGCCTCTTCTTCACCAGCAAAGCATACAAAAATGTCAAACCCAAGTAATGTTTCTTGTTTATGGGAGCTACATATACATTTCCTTGTACCACTTATCCCCAATTGTTTTCATTGGCACTTTAGCAAATCCCGTCATAACCATCTCCCTCCCTGCAGAGAAACAACTAAACATCCCTTAATTTAATCGTGTTTTTATTTAGAAAGTTATAGTCCCTACCAGAAATGATGGTCACCCGAGCATTCGTTCAACAATAGTTTTTTACACATAGGTTTTCTATACGGACCTCCACAGTAAATTGTGAACCTGACCGTATTTAACAAACGACTATCTGTTTTGTTTGATCCGGAAGAGAGCGCCCCCCTCCCTGGACTACCCTGGGTCAGTTTTACCCCTTGAATTTCTACATATCAAATCAGGTGTGTCTAAAGTATCCGATAGTGCTGTAACTGATTTACTGGATGGTACTTATTTATATGACGTCATACTACCAGACGGCTGATGAACGTCATTACCTAGTTAGAGGCTTGTTGATATGACGTCATACTACCAGACGGCTGACGAACGTCATTACCTGGTTCATTAAAAGTTACATCAGAGATACAGAGTATTGTTAACCGGTACTGCACTTTAAACGATTGCTCTATGTTGCTCCAGCTAGCCAGTCGGCTTGTGAAGCGTTGTATACGTCTTGGTTAGAGCTGTCGTTTTGGATCGGGATCCCATCACGATTCTGGTTTTAGCCAGACGGCTAATGCTGATGATTCTCTCGCAAGACGGCTGAAACACCTTCGGTATATCCTGCAGGCTTAATTGATTTAAGAAGCAAGTCTGCTACTGCTACTTAAATCCATGTCTTTGAGTGGCCTAATCTTCAATGTCCTCTTTGAGTTTAGGAAATCTTTCCTAAAGTGCCCCTCCACACCGCAGTTATAACAAGCTGTCGACCGATGTCCACGGCGCCCACTGTTCATACACTCCAAAAGAGATTTGTGAAGCCTTTGCTCCAACTCTTCATGTGCCTTCATGAATGGATGCAGCTCAGACGGTGCACCTTCGTACCATCTGCACAGCTATCTGTATGGTTCTCGGCTCCTTCAGAAAAACGTGTTGCCTTGCATCCATGTCTATCAAGCCCTAGCAAAACCTACTCACGGATTGCTCGGTAGCAAATTCTACCGGAACAGCCTGGAACGCACGTGCAGCTAATGTTAGCACACGGTCTGCCCACTCTTCTAGAGATTCATCAGAGTTCTGGGTAGCTTGTTGAAATTGAACTTGAGCTGCTGCTGGTAGCTCATGTTCGCCGAAACGCTCTTCTAGTCTGCTGAATAAGCTACTGTAAAAAAAGGTTTCATTACGGCTGCTTATCACAGTGTTATAGTCTAAGGCTTTGTCCATTAGACACCACACTAGGCATTCAGGCACTCTTCGTCTGTCCACTCACAAACTCGAGCATACTGAGTGAATTTCAGCCGAAATGCACTCCAGTTGCCCTTGCAATTAAAAGTTAGGTGTATCGGTAATGACGCAACGATTTCGCCTACACAGGACGACCTTCTGCAGGGCAGCTGATAATGAGAGGTCTCATCATCACTGTCATAATCATTATCATGTGTTGTAAAAGATGAAAAATTCGTTTTGGGGATTGCACCCATCTCTGGCCAACTTGCTGGTGTAGTCGTGACTAGACCATGTCCTACCAGTCGGTAAGACATTAAATCTGGTGCCAGTTTTGGCACATATGGCGTCGTCACACGGCGTGCTGGTACCGGTGGCTTAATACTTACAGGAGCCTGTTGCAACACATTTTTAACAGCTTGCGAGGGCTGTTCATCATCATCCTCATCGTCCTCATCTTCCCTGAACGGGGCGGAAAGAGCTGGATTTGGTTTAAAATCAAGCATCTCCACGACCTGAGCATTGAATTTTCGAACACATATAGTCTCCAGGACGTCAAAAGTCAAATTACCGCTGTTTTCGCAGTAATAAGCGCCTTCGCGAACCTTGATTTTATAACTAGAATGGTTTCCAAATCTGCAGCTGGTACAAAGTTGACGGCAATCTTAGGTAAGACTGCTGTTATCTCCTGTTATCTGCTGGTGCAGCACCTTAAGCCTGTCGGCTACTGACAACCTAGACATAGACCTCTTTGCCGATGGAGGTGATCCTTTTGCTGACATCGAAAAATAGAGATATCTTTTTGCACGAAAGGGACAATAAATAATCAAACTACAGAAAAATTATATCAATTATTCACTACACTCCCCCAAATCCTATGTGGCAACAACTAATTGAATTGAATGATGTATAAGCTTACCAGACGGCCTCACTTATATAAAAATGCTTATTTTTCTGTACTGTGAAATTCGCACTGCCGGAAATACCAGTGAAAGTCAACTTAAGATATATGAAAGCTTTTTATATTTAATCAGGATGTTATAAGCTCTTCCTCTTTTAAAATATTTCAGCATGTTCATTCTTTTTGCTAATAATAATTTCATTTTGAAAATAGGAATCACCAGGCTGGACTACTTCAAGGTGAGAAAGAGGCTAATAATACTCTCTTTTGTATGTAAGCAGTGTAAGGAACCTGGACTGAAGGTTATAAAACTGAGTTTGGAAACCAGTCTCAAATCTCAAGCACCTGATTGGCTGAAATGGCGACCGCATACTTTCTTGCAATCCGATAGACTGTGACCTCTAGCTTTTTGTATTTTTTTGTCATATCTTAGTTATCTTGCCTATAAATTTTTTTTTGAAAATTTATTATGTTTAATGACATGTAAAATTCGAATGTTCAAATGACAGGTAAAATTCTAAAGCTACATGTATACACTTTTGTAACAATGTTTGTTCAAGACAAATATACTAAATAATGGATTGTAACAGATGGCCATAAAATTTATAACAGATGGCCATTAAATTTATATCACCTTATAAAATTATATTTAGGGGCTGTCCGTTATAATATTCTTTAAACCTGGGTCTTAGTATTAGACTAAACTCCAGCGTAAACTAACTGTCCAACACAGGTAGAGCTTAATAGATCGTTAAATAGAACTGCTCAACACATTGAGTTATAAAGTACCGATTATACAAGTTTTAAACAGGGATGCAGGATACAAAAACTGATGACGTAAAAACTGTATCGGATTGCCAAATCATTGGACAAAAGACGCTAACGGATTGCCAATATAACCGTTTTGTGCAGGTTATTTGCGGACCAGTAACTGGAAGTGAAACCTAGTTGGTAGAAAATGAAAATAATTATTTTGAAAAGAAAATTATCTTGAGAAAATATAATGACTTTGTAGTAATTTTAATACAAATAATTTGAGTGTACGAACATTTTTATCGTCAAAAATGGATAATATTTTGGACATAGTGAAACTAAAGGTGCGCGTAGACCAGATACTTTACCAGTTACATGACTATATAAAAATGGTTCAAAGTTAAATCATATGCCACCTGTCTATTTATAAGCGTCTTGTTTATGAATGAGGTACATGTGCGTGCAATAGCACAAATTGATTAAGTAGTTATAACATCGATAACCACATTTAGTTAAAACGTTATTATTTATGATCGTGCGCTAATTAAACACGCTCATATTTAGTTTTCATTAAAGTCTCGTTTATCGCATGTACGGCGTCAGGAAGTAAAATGTATAGCACAAAATAATAAAATATAGCCATACTTTCATAAAAACGCTGTACATTTTTGTAGTGTATTCGCCAGACCCTTGCAAAAGCGCAAACAATGAACTGAATGTGCGGTAACGTATCTGGTTTATAAGGTTTACACCTGTTGTCCACCACGGCGTATATGGAAACCAGCGAACATAGTGCCGACTTCCCGTCTTTTTTTCTGACAGTCAATAGTCAAAACCTTCATATTATCGCTTTTTAAGCGTAATACAGTCTATTTAGTTTTTCACGTTTTCAAATTTCCAATCTGCTATTCTTACGGAGAATCAGTGAGCTGAGGGTGGTGTTAGGCCTATTCCAGTGCATGTCGTGAAAAAGTTAAATGTTTTCTGTTGTTGTGTTTTATGATGAATCTATGATAGTTTTATATGCGAAAGTCAGATTTTGAGGCCATGACCTTATAGCTATATAGAACCTGAGTCTATGAGTCTGCAGTTGATTCTCACAATAACCACTGTTTGAAACACGGATCTATAGTCGATGTAGGTTATCCAAACAAACAAAAGAATGGCTCTCATAGACTTGCACATTATGTCTTCCTTCAGGAATTTATTGATATCTTCAAGTTTGTGTATGCTAGTTCTCAGAGGAACATTTCTGTTGATTCTTGTTCACATTGTCATATTGTTCGCCATGAAACATTGTGTTGTTTTTTTTTCAAAATTATTTTTTTTCATAGAATTCAATGGTTCCATGATAGCATCCATTTGTTTGTAAGACTCGTGGGTCAAGTAAACTGTCTGTTGTGTCAGATATTCTATCGAGTATTTGATTTTGGCGATCAACAGAAAGGAGAAAGGGGAAACGACGTCGCTGGCGATGATTTCAATCATTCTCCAAACTTGACCTCTAACTTATTTGGTGTTCGCACCTACTTATGGGCCAATCACAATAACAGCGTTGTTTACATTTCTGGAGCTCAATATGTGTAGAGATATTCTAGAAGATATTTCTTCATCTATTTTTTAACTATTCGCACGATGTTTGTCATCAACAGTAATTCACAGTAGAGCTATTTTTGCATTGGCGGCCGTAAAAAGTCTCCCCGTACATACAGTCAGAACTGTTATCAGTAAAATAACCCGTTTCCGAAGTCGTGCAGTGAAGATCATTAAATAGGAACACTCTTCGCTTAAATGGATTGTTTTGGTTCATTTCACATTCACCGAAATTCATTTATTGCATACGACTTTGTAAGTCTGCATATTCTTATATATGTCGAGTTTACCCACGTGTTCTTTGTAGTAAATTTTGTACTTTCTCGGAGGAAAGTCATAACAAGTCATAACAAGTATATAGTCTTAAAGCTCTTTCTTATCTAGAACAAGTTGGTTTTTGGCATATGATTTAGATTTCCAACGTGTAATATCTTTACTTAAAAATTTCAAATTAGAAAACCAACTCATCTACAGTTGATTATTATGTATATCTCTTTGGTTGCACAATGGTTGCATAGATTTAAGGGTTTATGAAGGTTTATAG
The DNA here is from genome assembly GCA_038501625.1 of Corbicula japonica. Classification (NCBI taxonomy): domain Eukaryota; kingdom Metazoa; phylum Mollusca; class Bivalvia; order Venerida; family Cyrenidae; genus Corbicula; species Corbicula japonica. Next base: position 116,861 of record JAZAYU010000552.1, on the reverse strand, counting down.
GGAAATCTTGAACAAGAAAATAGAGGCTCGATTTGTTTCTGGTGTCGGTAAGGTCATTGAGTACCCGCCTTTTTGTTTGGCAATACTAGCAGATTCTTATGTTTTATATGTGTGTGTGCTTTTGCACGCAACATTGTCGAGCTGAAGGGTGGGTTGGAGTTATTTCACCAAGACAAATTGTGCTTGTTTGTTCATACGAGAACCTGTTGGGACAAGTGTGAGGTTGGTGCACCCTAGAACTTGGTTTAAAGCCCGAGTCGCAAATTGTTTTGCCGCTGACCGTTCCAAGGCGGTCATCCCAATGGTTGTCTGTTTCTTTAATTGTAATTGAACAAGTACAAGTTGTCGTCGTGAAATAACTCCAACTCCATAAGTTCAAAAAACAGTCATTTTATTTCTCACCACAATTCAGATGGCTCTTCGATCGGTATTTCGGGCAAAGGGTCAAGTATGCCGTGTCATGTTTCCCTCTTTATTGAGCATATAAGACGGTCAGAAAAAACATTTAGAGAAAACTTTTCGTTTACAAATTGCAGTTATGATACACATACTTCATATAATAAGATAAGTTTAAAAACTGTTGTTTTAAAACTATGTTGTGATCACAGAAAATGTGTCAAAAAGTAGGAATCTGAAATTTAGTTGAAAAGTTCTTATGAAAGTAAAATACAGGTACACCGATTATGGCATTGTAAACAATATATTTTCATTGTTAACCTCTAAATACATTCAAAACATGATTATTGATGCTTTCTCACACTGCCTATATATGTTAAACTATGGACAAATACTCCAAGTAAATTAACACCGTACAATTTATCAACAAATCATACAATTTTTAGTTATAACATCTGTAAAATATGAAACACTTTAATCTCACAGTGACTTATAACTTCAATATAACTGCTGTACATTCCAGTGAATGACCCACTAGCTTTTTTAAAAAGCTAAATTTTATCTAATAACTACACTTGTGTAAGATGATTGAACCATTGCGGGGTAGAGTAACTGTCACGTAGCAATTACCATTGGTGTTTTAACAGTTCTTGGCACATCTTTTTGTGTTTTGAACGTCCCTTGCCTCCATGTGTGAACAGGTGCGGTCTGTGGCCTTGCAGTGGACGGTCTAGAAAGCCTTCCAGCGGTCGACTCCAGTTCATGGTGGGTCATAACGGCCCAGGTCCCAGGCCAATGCCGGGGAATCTCCGGATACTCGTATTTGAAGTAAGGATTGCTTTTAAACTCGTCCAAGCGCCGCCTACTGGCAGTCTCATAGACCTTTCGCTCACGTGACCACAGGACGGACTTTCGAGCACTTGCTACTGTCGGTCTGGTGATTGAGTTGTCATAGTTACCGAGGTGTATTTCCGACAAATCTGTTCCATACACACTTTTGCGAATTTGTTCCTCCGATCTTATGTCCATATCGGTCTCCATTACCTCCAGAACTTCTGAAAATATCAAAACTACAAATTTATAGTCTCATTCTATACGCATTTCTAATCATACTTTTGTTTGGGGTTTGAAAGAAAATGTTTAACGAGGATTCGAGTAGGACAATTCAACATTATGACCAAATACAACAAACCCTCAGGACGAGTTATTTGTACGTTCGATACAATAATGCTTCTTGATTTTACCGTCAACTTGCGCAGGTGCCTATTCAAATTGGAAAAGTTGACGGCATTTGTTCGTTAGACCTGGGTCCTCACCGGGGTCTTAAAATACCATTTGTAAAAGCCCCGATTTCGGAATGGTCGGTGTGTTCATGTTCTGAAAGAAAACTTTGAAATCGCTTTATTTCATTCAATTGTAATTTATGTTATATTCGCGTATAGTAATTTATCTCAATTAAAAGCATTGAACCAAACTAATGTTTCAGTGTTATTAATTTATTAATTTATTAACAAAATAAAATGATGTAATGATGACACGATAAACAAAAATAATGATACACTCAAACGAAACATCATTTACATCGCGCCTTTAACACATAATCGTCGTGCGATGCATGCACGTATGAAATATAGACAATTAATGCACACTGCCAGAGCAAGTGTCCGTTTATTCCTAAATATAACAACCGGCTTTTAAAACTCAGTTCTTTTAAAGCAACTCTAAATGGCGTACATCCGGCTCTAAAGTTCCCCAGCGCTGCCGATATTAAACATCATCCTGTTTCTAAAGGCCACCTCTCACCGAAGACCGGTTTCGCGCGTACTCAGTGGCGGTCTTTATTCACAGGTTTAAGAGGACTAACGAAAACGAGAAATTAATTTCCAAAAACTAGTGCCGCATTAATAAAAAGAATACTTTGTACCAAAGCTGAAAAAACAACAAAATTGTTACTTTTTCCAAAATCCAATTTTTCCATCAATCAAATCAAGAAAGTACAAACAGCGGGTCGAAACTATTATTAATGGAATAATTACAAGTCAGTCTGTGCATTTAAATAAATTCTTATCTATCTGATACCTAATCTGCGTAATCATGTTATTGTGGGGAGATATTAAGAACGATTGTATTGTTTCATGTCTGCCATTGTTCACCGATATCCGAACAATATACAAGCCTCGAGGACCGGGGGTCAGGGTCAGATCTTTATTCCATCTTCGTGTGGCATGTGCGTAAACGCAAACAAATGCCTGCCTTGAGTGTCAGTTTTCAATTTTTAGACTTAAAACGCATGTTTCTATTAAAAATATTAAGAAATGATATAACTTAATGATTAACAAACATTTCATGGAGTGTCAAAGAATGGAAATATTCCAACGTTTAAAACAAATACATTACCATAAATTTGTCAATAAATGGACAGGAGCCCATAAAGTTTCATGTTAATACAACTGAATATTTGCAGGTAATTAGGTTAATCGTTTGGAAAACAGCGCAAAGTACTAGTGACGTAACATTCCAAATTAAATCTATAGAACTTAAAACTGAACGTGTATACAAATAAGACATGACACCAGAGACTCCAATCAGCTGATTGGCTGAATGTAAGGTCTGCCTCCTAACTGACCAATCGGAATCAAGAGTTCTACGACTGATCTCCAGCATCAGATTGATCTTTGTTAAATTGATCACATCTGATTCGTTTGGGCATTGAACCGACGTCTTCACAAGTGACAACTGCACTGACCATGACAGCTAACCGATATTAGCGCTTTTCCTTTTATCGTGAAATTTAAAGACAACGGAAGTCCAGTGGTAGAGCGCGTTTAGAGATCGATGGATCCCGCGTTCGAGCCACAGTCCGGCCGCTAATTTCCTTGAGCGAAATTAAGCCTTCATTGCCAGTCGTCCAGGAGATACAGGGAATCGTTTGTGACTGCGACACTGGGCCTCGGTTAAAAGACTGTCAGTAAATTTCAATTGGAGGAACTGAGTAGCGAACTCGCAACCCTTGGACTTGTTGTCAAATGTGATGACCATAAAGTTTTTTTCCGCTCAATAACTCGTTCTTAGATCATCCCCTTAACTCTTTTTATAGACGGTGCTGACCTTTGAGCACTATACAATAAGTTCCTTATTACATAAAACAAAATAAAACAGTTTTAAGATACTGTATTTTATCAAGATAAAACCACCCCCTTACAAATGATGATTTACTACCTGAATAAATATGTGTCTAATTTCTTGTTTACTCTGATGTTGTTGTTGATTTGCGACTATCAGATCTGATTAAAATCATCATACATTTTGTTTGATTGATTTATCAAAGTCATAACTAGTATATAGTCTTAAAAACTCTTTCTAGAACAAGTTGGTTATTGGTTCTTTGTAACACTGTCTTTCAAAAACCCTGTTTGGCATAAGATTTCGATTTCCGTCGTTTAATATCTTTACTTAAAAATTTCAAAGTAGAAAACCAACTCATCTACAGTTGATTATTATGTATATCTCTTTAGTTGCACGATGGTTGCATAGATTTAAGAGTTTATGAAAGTTTATAGGGAAATCTTGAACAAGAAAATAGAGACTCGATTTGTTTCTTTTATCCCTGTCATCGTGTTCTTGCTGATTTGCTGAGGTGCTCTGGTCTCGGTAAGATCATTGAGTACTCGCCAGTTTGCTTTGAAATGCTATCAGATTCTTATGTTTTATATGTGTGTGTGCTTTTGCATGCAACATTGTCGAGCTGAAGGGTGGGTTGGGGTTATTTCACCAAGACAAATTGTGCTTGTTTGTTCATACGAGAAACTGTTGGGACAAGTGTGAGGTTGGTGCACCCTAGAACCTGGTTTAAACCCCGAGTCGCAAATTGTTTTGCCACTGACCGTTCCAAGGCGGTCATCCCAATGGTTTTCTTTTTCTTTAATTGTAATTGAATAAGTACAAGTTGTCTTCGTGAAATAACTCCAACTCCATAAGTTCAAAAACAGTCATTTTAGTTCTAACCACAATTCAGATAGCTCGTCGATCGGTATTTCGGGAAAAGGCTCAAGTATGCTGAGTCATGTTTCACTCTTTTTGGGCATATAAAACGGTCAGAAAAAATCATTTAGAGAAAAACTTTTCGTTTACTAATTGCAGTTATGATACACATACTTCATATAATAAGATATGTTTAACTTAAGATCTCAAAAAAAAACTGTTGCTTTGAAACGTTAATGTGATTACAGAAAATGCGTGTCAGGAAGTAAGAGTCTGAAATTTAGTTGAAAAGTTCTTATGAAAGTAAAATACAGGTACACCGATTATGGTATTGCAAACAATATATTTTCATTGTCAACCTCTAAATACATTCAAAACATGATTATTGGTGCTTTCTTACACTGCCTAAATATGTTAAACTATGGACAAATACTCCAAGTAAATTAACACCGTACAATTTATCAACAAATCAGACACTTCTCAGTTATGACAACTGAAAAAGAAGAAACACTTTAATCTCACAGTGGCTTATAACTTAAATGTTACTGCTGTTCGTTCCAGTGATTGACCGACAAGCTTTTTTTAAAAAGCTAAATTATGTCTTATAACTACACTTGTGTAAGATGATTGAACCATTGCGGGGTAGAGTAACTGTCACGTAGCAATTACCATTGGTGTTTTAACAGTTCTTGGCACATCTTTTTGTGTTTTGAACGTTCCTTGCCTCCATGTGTGAACAGGTGCGGTCTGTGGCCTTGCAGTGGACGGTCTAGAAAGCCTTCCAGCGGTCGACTCCAGTTCATGGTGGGTCATAACGGCCCAGGTCCCAGGCCAATGCCGGGGAATCTCCGGGTACTCGTACTTGAAGTAAGGATTGCTTTTAAACTCGTCCAAGCGCCGCCTACTGGCAGTCTCGTAGACTTTTCGCTCACGTGACCACAGTACAGACTTTCGCGCACTTGCTACTGTCGGTCTGGTGATTGAGTTGTCATAGTTACCGAGGTGTATTTCCGACAAATCAGTTCCATACACACTCTTGCGAATCTGTTCCTCTGATCTTATGTCCATATCGGCCTCCATTACCTCCAGAACTTCTGAAAATATCAAAACTATTAACTTATAGTCTCATTTAAGACGCATTTCTACTCATATTTTTGTTTGGGGTTTGAAAGAAAAGTTTAACGTTTAACGTTGATCGAGTAGGACAATTCAACATTATTCCCAAATACAACAACCCCTCAGGACGAGTTATTTGTACGTTCGATACAATAATGTTTCTTGATGATTTTATCGTCAACTTGCGCTGGTGCATATTCAAATTGGAAAAGTTGACGGCATTAAGACCGGGGTTCTTACTGGGGTCTTAAAATATCATTTGTAAAAGCCCCGATTTTCGGAATAGTCGATGTGTTCATGTTTCGAACGAAGACTTTGAAATCGCTTTGTTTATTCAGTGGCGGTCTTTATTCAAGGGTTTCTTGGACTTACGAAAATGGAAACATAATTACCGAATACATAATTACCGCAAGAATAAAAAGAATACTTTGTACCAAAGCTGGTTAAGGAAAAACAAAATTGTTACTTTTTTCCAAAATCCAATTTTTCCATCAATCAAATCAAGAAAGTACAAACAGCTGGTCGAAACTATTAATGGAATAATTACAAGTCAGTCTGTGCATTTAAATAAATCCTAATCTATCCGATACCTAATCTGCGTAATCATGTTATTGTGGGGAGATATTAAGAACGATTGTATTGTTTCATGTCTGCCATTGTTCACCGATATCTGAACAATATACAAGCCGGGGTCAGGGTCAGATCTTTATTCCATCTTCGCGTGCAAACAAATGCCTGTCTTCGGTATTAGTTTTCAATTTTTAGACTTAAAACGCATGTTTCTATTAAAAATATTAGGAAATTAAATAACTAAATGATTTACAAACATTTCAAGGAGTGTCAAAGAATGGAAATATTCCAACGTTTAAAACAAATACATGACCATTTGTCAATAATGGGACAGGAGTCCATGAAGTTCAATGTTGATACAACCGCCGGAATATTTGCAGGGAATTAGGTTAATCGGTTGGAAATAAGCGCAAAGTACTAGTGACGTAACATTCAAACTTAAATCTTTAGAAATTAAAACTGAAATTTTATACAAATAAGGCATGACACTAGACTCCAAAACCAAAAGGTTGATTGGCTGAGTGTAAGCTCAGACTCCAAACTGACCAATCATAATCAAGAGTTATATGACTGATCTCCAGCCTCATTGATCATCGTCGTTGATCATATCTTATTCGCCTTGGCATTGAACCCACGTCCTCACAAGTGACAATTGCAATGAAAATAACAGCTAATTTTTACCATCGATTTTCCTTATATCGTAATTGGAAGGCATCGGTAGGCCAGTAATATAGCGCTCGCTTAGGTATCGAAAGGTCCCGGGTTCGAACCACAGTCCGACCGCTTATTTCTTTGAGCAAGACATTCATTGCTTCTCTCCATCCAGATCTATAGATACCTGTGAGGAATATAAGCCTGTGTTCCGAGGCTGCTTTCGGCACCGGCTGTTAACAGACGATTTTTATCCAGTGATCAGGGGGTAAATATGAAGGCCGGGTGAATAATTATGTTCATGAAGATACCACACTATAAACACAACACCTTAACACCTTTAATCAAAACATTACTTTTCATGTAGTTGTCGTCACTTGGCACTTGTTTGTTTGTTGCGTTTATTTATCGTCGCAACCAGTAACCTGCGCCTCTAAGAGACTGTCAGTCGTCCAGGAGATAACAGAGAATCATCCGTGACTCTTCAAGTGCTCAATGTATAGCACTGCGATACTGGGCCTCGGTTAAAAGACTGTCAGTAAATTTCAGTGGAGAAGCGGGGACGTGACCTCACAATCTCTGGACTCGTTGTCAGATGCACTAACCACTTAGCATTTTTTCCGCTCAATAACACTTTCCTACACCACCCCCTTAATTTTATATATTGACGGTGCTGACCTATGCGCCTTATGCAATAAGTTCCTTATTCCATCAACAAAATTAAACAGGTTTTAAGACACCGTAGTTTAATCAAGATTAAATATGTGTCTAGTTTCTTGTGTACTTTGTAATAAGGTTCTTGTTGATTTAAGGCTAGCGGATCTGATTGAAATCATCTCCTGTGCCCAAGGTTGTAAAACTGAGCATGGAAACCAGTCTCAAATCTCAAGCATCTGATTGGCTGAAATGGCGACTCAAATCTCAAGCATCTGATTGGCTGAAATGGCGACTGGTCGCCATTTCAGCCAATCAGATGCTTGAGATTTGAGACTGGTTTCCAAACTCAGGTTTATAACCTCCAGCTCTGAAAACCGCTACGCTATATATTTTCAACGGTAAGATATTGTTCCAAAATTATAAAACTGAGAATGGAAACCAGTCTCTAATCTTAAGCATCTGATTGCGGTTTCCGGTCCCTATTTCAGTCAATCGGATGCTTGAGATTTGAGACTGGTTTCAAATCTGAGTTTTATGATCTTCAGCCCTGACTTCAGTGAGATTGGCATATCACTTTTAAAAATCACTTCAAAAGATAAGACAATTGCATATTGTCTCTCAATCCGAAATTAAGTTTTAAGAGAAACTAAATAATTTTTTATATTGCCTGCAATTGCATAACTTATATAGAAGTAATGCAGATTGCAAAGACCCGTCCGAAGTTAAAGATAGTAAGAACAGAACAATGGTTGTAGGAACGGAAAGTATTTAGAAGCAAGTGTCTTGGCGGATCACAGCTGGAAGGATCATACCTTGGTATCCTTACCATGGGTGACCCCTAATATCTGTCATTAGGCAAAAATTAAAAAGATGGCCTGCAGTTCCTATTAGAAATATAAAATCACGAAAATAATGCCATATTACTTTTTTGCATATATTTGTCACAAAAAGTATCGTAAAAACACTGCATATGCATCTAAAATTCAAGTTTGATATAGCACATAAAGCCGTGGGAGAAATATTTGAACTTTATAATCTGTATCTCTAATAGATCAAGGAATACTTGGCATAAACAATTAAACGTGTGCTAATTATAAACTGTAAGTTGCACTGTGTCTTTAAAAAAGTTTTTTTAACTCTTTTTTTTCTATGACAGAAATATTGAAATATTGCATTGAGCCTGAAAGCAAATTAAAGAAAAAATATATTTTAAAATACAAACCGTCAATTAAATATTATTGAACATTATCCATCGATATCCTTGATTAATATAACAAATTACGATACATTTACTATCAAACACTAGCAATCAGTGTTCCGCCGTTGTACATTTATTGGGTGTATGATTAAGAAATTAAGTTCTTTAAGTACAATAATCTTAATACGGCAAGATTTGTCTTTTTCTGCAGATCAGCGACTCGTGGCACGCAACTTTTAACCCGTTCTTCCAAAGGTTAATACCACTTAATGCCGAACGAACATAATCATAGAGTCTGCGTAATTTAAAGACGTCTCTTATTCAATTTCGAAAATATTTGTTGTATCCATGTATCCACGGATAGAGAATATAACAGATCTTTTTAGATTTAACTCTTATTTAGAAAATATAACTCTATAATCTAGTACACTTATTTACAGCACCAAAATAATATTCACCAGAGCCCAAGATCATAAAACTAAGTTTTGAGAGCAGTCTCAAATCTCAAGGATCTGGGTCGGTATTCACAAAGCATCTTAAGTAGAAAATATTTCCTTATCCTCAAGTTTTTTCCTCAACTGGTTGAAATTCTCCTTAAATTTGAGGATAAATCTGGCTGAAATGGCGACTAGATTGAGACTGATCTCAAGATTTAGTTTTATGATCTTGGGCCCTGCTCCTATAAAACAACATACAATGAATGCAACAATAAAACATGATAACTGTAATATTGGTGTTTCAGAATCAATAATCATTCCGTGGTGGAAACTCAGTTATATTTTTGTACATCATTAAACAGTTCTTTTAATAAGTTCATCCGGTTTTTTTTTACCTTTTTTTCGCTGCGTGGGGAGGCTGTGTTTTGGGAGTGTGGCGATTCCTGATACGCATATTTCACTTTTTTCTTTAGTATCCGGATTATATCCCATGTAGATCCAGATCTATCTGTTCTACACCAGTCAGTAGTTATTTCTGACAGGTGTAGATCCTGGTCAACATGCGCGGATATACACTGTACGCGCATGGAATATCAGCCGTATCCCATGTAGCTGGTTGAACCAAAGTAAATACGAGGGGTGTTAGGTAAATTCCCGGACTGTTCTCA